>CATIWR010375259.1:0-42138 GCA_949677035.1 Omphalea diandra
TAATTGTTCACATTTTTTGTGAATAAAAATAAAATATAATTTTTGAATAATAACAATAAATTTCTATTTTAATATTAAATATTTGATAAATGAAAAAATAAAAGAAAATTATATTTATATGTATAAGGGTATTTTTGTCAATTGTAAGTTAACATTCTATTTTATTTCAGTGCAAACAAACAAAATTAATTTCAAATCATTCATTTCCATTCATATCATCCCAAACATAAATATAATTTAACACTTTATTTTCAAACTAAACCAATCTATTTCATTCCATTAATAACTCTTTTATTTCATTATAAACACTTTCATCCAAACATACTGTAATCGTTAGGCCACATTAAATTGAAAAGTCTATATCATACACCTTTTGTAGGTAAGATCAAGACATGCAGGTTTGCTATCAAGGACATGGAGATCTTTCAAATGTTCCAACATAAGTTTGTTATGCTTGTCACTGCAATGTCATCATTTATTTTCCAAAAATTAATAAATACAGTGTGCCATCATCTTAAAAAGAGAGAGCAATATTAGGGTGTGCTTATCATGGAGAATAGAGAACGTTTTCTATTTTCATTTTTCATAGAAAATTTGTAAAACTTGAAAAACATATTTACTTGTAAAGAAAATAGTTTTTCTACTTTCCATTCAGAGTATAATATATTGTATAGGACTCAAGAAAATTAATTAAGGCACAGAAAAGAGTGTGAGTTAAATTCTTCCAAAAGCATCAACTTGGTCAAGAGGGACATCAAAGACAGCCCACAGCTTAACTTTAGGTGGTTTAGAATTGGTGCTGGAAAATTGGGTCAAATCGACCCCATTGTTCATAGTTCCAACGACCTTGAGTAGAAGATAATTCCATTTCCTTAATATGAAATTTCTGCACCTGTTTAAGCAATGCCACCATCATGAATTATACACTATCTCCAATCCCAAGAAAACATAAAACACATACAATTGATTTGGGGAACAGGTGATGGTGGCGGCCATTGGAACTAGATGGTGGAGCAGTGCTTTGGAACTGAAAATGGGCCAGCACTTTCCGATTGGGCAACGGTCTCAACAACAACTCCTTATGAAACTCTTCTTCTCCAACTACTGCGCCCGCTCCAAAGGCGATTAAAGAAAAGACTAAGTGGTTCGATGACTATAAGGGGTTCGGCTTCATAACCCCCCGCGATGGAAGTAAAGAACTGTTTGTTCACTAGTGCTCAATCCGGTCTAAGGGATTTCGCAGCCTCGACAAAAGGGAGGAGGTTGAGTTCCAGATCGAACGACCTGATGACGGCCGCACCAAGACCGTCGAGGTCACTGGTCCAAACGGTAACCCTATACAGGGGTCGCGTGGAGACGGAGGCGGCAATAGAGTTCTCATGGAACCAGAGGCAAGTATGGTGGTGGTGGGTACGAGGTGGTGGCTATGGTAGTGGTGGTAGATGTGGGAGGCCTCGAGGAATATCAACAAGATATATAATTATCACGAAGATAATGGTTAAGAAAAAAAAACGAATGACGAGGTTTCCGCTGTATTAATGATCCTTTATATATATATATATATAAGTTTAAAAAATTAGAAAATATGAAAATTGGTTTTTATTTTCAATTTTTAAAAAATTTTGTCAACTAAAATAAAACTCATTTTTTCATTTTGATTTGAAAAGTTTTCTTAAAAACTAGAAAAATTCTCTCAAATTAAACACACCCTTAGAGTCCGAAACATACTTGAAACTATTTTGGAACTAAAAGGCTTTGGTATAGTATGAGCGGAAAAGTATATGTTCCAAGTTCTCGTTATCTTTTTCATATACTCAGCAATAGGAGGAGGGCAGTCAAGTGTCTTTTAAAATGATTTTCCATGGTGGCCGGATAATTAGAAGTTGTCATTCATAATAAGTTATGAACTTTAGTTTCCACTTTTGCTCTCTAAATACTATTCTGGGTTGTTCACAGTTTAATTACTTAATTGTGAGGTATTAGTCCTTTCAAAATAGACAAACTTGACTGTATACTCTTCACAAGGGTTGTAGTACCAAATAACTTTGTATAGAAATAAATAAAATTGATGCCCTTTTATTCAAATTGAAAATATTCATGATCAAACCTTTTTTTTCTATCATTTTAAGGTCGGTATATCAAATCTAAGACCTTAAAGATTTCAATATCCATAAGTTTAACAAAGGATATTGCAAAGTTATTCAGTTAGTGTACCCAAGCATCAGCCCAAAAAAGCATGTTATCCTTATTTCAATGTTCTATATTAGGCATTTTTAGATTGCATTCCTAACTGGAATCAAGCTGCTCCAAATCTGAGAAGGTCTTTTGCCTTGGTTTGATGTCTAAAAATCACCAGAGGGAAATCCAAATCTTGCACCTTTACCTATAAACTATTTGAGTTTTATATTAATGTCATAGGCTATTTGAGTTTTAGATTAATCTCTAAACCTGCCTCTCTAGCATAGCCAAATTGAAGATTTCTAACTCTCTGAATTCTATCCTTTAATTACATTTTGCTTAAGAAAGGTAGGTGTCTGCATTGGATTTTGGATTGTTAAGATGCAAGCTTAATGATGATAAATTTGTTGGATTCATTTCCAAAAGGTGAAGGTAGCAATGCCTTAGAATCTATAAAAGTTCAGACAAAACTTAAATCAAACCTACTCTTCAAACACCTAAACTTAAAGAGCCTAGTTTTAAGATTTCAAGAGTGGACTATACCACT
Organism: Omphalea diandra; assembly: GCA_949677035.1. Classification (NCBI taxonomy): domain Eukaryota; kingdom Viridiplantae; phylum Streptophyta; class Magnoliopsida; order Malpighiales; family Euphorbiaceae; genus Omphalea; species Omphalea diandra. Next base: position 2,726 of record CATIWR010375259.1, read on the forward strand.
AACTTAAAGATCTATACAAACAACTTATGGTTTGAACAAACAATCCATAAAAGGCCAAGAAGTAAGATACTTTTGAAATAACAACCAAAGGAGCCTACACTGTTTTATGGACAAGTAATGATATGTACAGACAACTGATAGTTTATATAGACAACTTTAAAGTCCTAAGTTGTAGAATATTCAATGATATCATCCTAAGTGTGAGAGAGAGAGAGAGAGAGAGAGAGAGACAGAGAAAGATGAAGGGATAGTGTGCAATCTGTGCTACATATCATAGATACACCCTCCTCTCCTTCCCTTTATAAATACCCCATCTCATAAAGGGTGAGGGAGAGATTAGAACACCTTAAGGAAGTGCTACAAAATTGAAAACTTAAACCCTAAAAACACTTCCATTTATAAAAACTAAAGAGCCATCCTGGTAGATGAGGGATTCTAGGTAAAAAACTAAGTTTCACTCTTCTTGAAATTGAAACCTTTGCATTTTGAAAGAGAATTTATCACCTTTAGTGCCTTTGAGGGCTAAGAGCTAACTCACAAACCAAACCAATCCTCTTTTCCCCCCTTCGTTTTCTTTTTGTATTCTATCAACAATGGATCCAATGTCCAATTTTTTAAATAGTTTCTTTATTATCTATAAAGGCCTTTCTATAGTCTGTACAAACCACAAGTTGATTTATAAAAACCATAAAGACTGTATATATGCACTATTCACAGTAAGCTTTCTTATTTATATTTCTTAGGCTTTAAATCCTTTTGTTTGAATCTTAAACTTAAAAATGAATGAGATGAGATAGGTTGTAATAATAAAAAAAGCCTTCATTTACCATATTTTAGCCATATTTTGTGAATAAATATTATTTAACAATTTTAATATAATTAAAATGATATGTTTGTTTTATTTTTTGCCTTCTTGAATGTATGTCTAGGAGGAAGGTGATAGGAAAAGGCTTTAAAGCTAATAACTCCTTGATTTCCTTCTATTTTATGTTCATTTGACACATTTTCATTAGTTCTTTTACTATGATCACCAACACAACCTTTAAGGGGGAGTGGTTAGCCTTCCATATGTCGAAGTTAGTTTGGTTACCACCTTAATGCCATAGATTATAAATATGAGCCACTTGAGGGAGGTTTTAGACACTAAGGACCCCTTTATTTATGCCACTTTATATTATGCCCCTTTGAGTTATTTTATTATTCCTTGACACCACATACACCAATTTGCTTTGGGATGCTTTCTAACCCATTCCATGGCTAAGATTACTTCCCCCTTTTTATTCTTAACACATTAATCATGTTTAGGGATAATTTGAGAGAGGTTTTTGACACCTATGACCTTATGATTTTGTCTCACATTCTATCAAATAAGGATTTATGCCTCCATCTTCTTATCCCTTATTGTATACACACACTTTATGATTCATACAACACTATAAATGCATAACATCTTTTCTTATTTGTTATTTGAGTATGATTAGATGATCAAGGCAATAGATTTAAGGCATGAATAGTTTATTTTGTGATCCATTATGATGAGCATATAGAGGTAAGTAGCTCTTTGTGAAAATTGCATTTCCTTCACATATTAATTTGTTTTAATTAGACATGTTTATCTTTTATTTTAGTATCCTAAGGACTAATTCATGCTTGATTTTGTAGGTTGTGAAGACTAATAATTACATACAATATCTTTATTTATGAGATTGCATGAATACCTTTCTTCCATTGGATCATGTACCTCCATCCCTATGGTGAATGCTTGTATTATTTTGCTGGGTATGAAGGATGAATATGTGATAGATGTATGATTATGACCACTCTAAAACAAACTAAATAATTGATGAGGAACAAACTTATAAATGTGAACCAAAGATTTTTGAAGGCCATATCTCATAATTTGAGAAGTTTGGGAGTGCCTAACCTCTTTTTCAAGTCATACTCAATTCATGAACTCGATCTCTAATGGGATGAAGATGGGTTAAGGCTTTTAATTAACCTTTTCAGTGCTCAAAATTTTATCCCAACTAAAGTTGAGTGGCAACTCTAATCAAACATTTAGGGTATTACCAAAGTAGTACCCCTTTGGCCCCTTTATTTGCCACTTGATTCCATAAGGGCTTATAACTATCAAAAGGTCTTCCTTCGAATCCCCTGATGATCCCTTCATGTGCCATCGATTGGGATATGACTCCACATCCTCTTAACCCCCAAATGGTCAATAAATAGTTAGAAGTCACGAGCAAGATGTCACTTGTTCGAGTGAAAATCAAGGCGCTTATAATGGTGACTCCATTGGGATTAATGGAATTGACTTCATGCCATAATCTCTAGATCAATTTTATAATTTTTCCCTCGTTAATGTAATTGTCCAATTGCATTCATGTAGATTTAACAAACACCACATGTATTATGTTAGCCCTTTAAGTAAGTGATGGGTTCTCCAAACTTGAGACTTAAGCTCCATTCGAACTTAGGATATAGTGCCAAGGGTTTATCACTTATAAGCCAACTACCTTCAGGTATATAAAATGGAGAGTATACGACAACCGTTCCCCAAGTTTGTGAGAGACATCTACTACCCTTAAACCAATAAACTGATGTAGGAACCATAATATCTCAGAATAGAGTACCCCTATTATTTGATTGCATTTTCTTTAAAAGAAGGGTGGAAATCTCTAAAGAGCATAGTTAAGCCTTATAAGAAAAATCTCCAATGTAAATATTTGTGTTTGCCCCATTCTCTATTTTGTAAATATTATTACTCGATGTAAATATTTGTACACACCCTATTCCTTACCATGTAAAAAAGGACTCCCTTTTGATGTACATTCCCCTATCTATTTAAAAAGAGTTCTTTTATATAAATCCTAGTCTTTTTTTTTTAATGTAAATAATGTAGTGCTCTTTTAGGATTTTCACCTTTTCTAGTTTAAGGGACCATATGTGTTTACTATTTGTTGTTAATTGTTTAATAGACCACCCTTAGAAAAGAGCCACTAAACCATATGTGTGGGAGAAATAAGATTGGAAGGAACTGTGCTTTTGTGAATAACATAAGGATTTCATGCATATATGCATAGTTTATCCATTTATGCATCATTCTAATATATATTTTTTTGCAACCACCATAGCTCCACCTAGACTTTCTTTGAAAAAAGAGATGAGTTTGGTTAGAAAGAGCAAAACACCTAGTTTAATATAGAGTAAAACACCTAGTCCAATATAGAACCAAAACTACCAATAGCTATAAACCAGTCTAACTAATAGCTTAGTTAGAACTAATGGAGAGGATACGGGTGGAGTTTAGCAACATGATATAGGACTGAGTTATTAAAGGAGTATAAAGGTGCTTGAATGAGATATCGATAAAGAAGTGTGTGTCCTTCTCCAGTAGGGTAGATAAAGAAAAAGACTAGTAGATACCTTGCTTCTAGTAGTAATAAATGATGGCCTATTTGAGGATGGATGATTAACATAGGTAGAGAGTAGTGAAGGAAAGAGGTAATGTGATGCCTACCTCAAAGAAAGAAATGAGAGATGATAGAGATACTTCTAAGATATAGGGTTTTGCCAAGTAATTGAAGAAGCTCTAGAAGACTTTAGATGCTGAAGGGATAAAACAAAAAGTAAACATTAAGGAACTATTGACCCACAAGCAAGAAATGCTTATCGTTAATTTTTGAATTCTCGAAATCCCTAAGCTCACAAGGACACAAGACTCGAAGAATAGCATATGGTCTTATGTATGTACCATGAGAGCTTCAGGGGTCCCACTTGAGACTATGTTAAACCTTTTGAGTTGTCATTAAAAAAGTCTTCAAAGATTTCATAGCGCAAGATAAAAAGAACTAAAAAGAGTTGTCTGAAGCTTTCTAAGAGCATTATATCTATAGTTTTGATTAGGAATTTATCCTTTGAGATCTGGAATCCTTAAAGCAAAATAATGGTGAGTGTTTCAATGATTATCTTAAGAGGTGAAAGAAGATGGCCGCTAAAGTGAGAACAAGGCCGACAGAGAGGGAACAATTTAAGATGATTATTAGCAAAACATTATCGAGCATTGGCACATGCATACACGATATACCAGTAAGGACTTTCAATGATCTAATTAAGGATTCAAGCTAAGAAATTAGAGTTGGACTCCAAAATGAATTAGAATTAGGAATTCATGCTTTGGTTTTTTCTTTGTAAATTCAGACATTCTGATATGCTTGATTTCTATATTCTTCCATTTTGTTGAGCTAAAATTTTCTCTTATCACCTATCTTTTAACAATGGTCACATGCACTTATATAAAAATGAATATCCTTAAAGAGTGAAGGATAATAAAAACCACTTTAAAGAACTTTTGCAGCTATTCTTGATGTTTCATGATGACCACTCACTTATTTGTCATGGAAAAACTTATCACACTATGTATGTCTTTCTTAAGATCACATCTTTTTATTATCTCATCCCCATAAATTTTGTAAAGGTAGGGTTCATCTCATAAGCAATGCTTCACTTCAAAGCAAAATTTCTTTTTCTTTTTGTATACAGGTGAGATGACATCACTTTTCCTACTTTGAGCCATTTAAAGATCTCTTTCTTCACTATCTCTTACATGTTAGGATTTAGCCTTCTTTGTAGTTGTGCCTTGGGTTTGAATCTTTCTTCTATAAGGATTTTAAGCATGTAATCAAAGGACTAATTCCCTGTATATTGACAATGCTCCATTCAATAACTAGTATATGTTCCTTAAGTACTCTTTTCAACTTTACTTCTTGGAGACTATTAATTTACATGAAATAATCACAAGTAAGGTAGAGTTTTCTCCCAAAAATATATACATATTTCAAATGAGAAGGTAAAGGTTTAAGTCTAAAATTAGAGGTGTTTCAATGGAAGGTTACAATTGTTTGTTAGAAGTTGGGTCCTCTAAAAGGTAATAATTTGGTTCTCTTGGCTTGAATCCTTCTTGACCAACCTTCAAGCAATTCAACAGCTCCTTATGTTCTAAGACTTGCATATCTTTATAAGAATTAAGAATGCCACTTTCTAGCGGATCTTCTAATTTAATGCACTTGCTTCAACTGCACACATCAATGCAATCAATTAGATCTATTTCATATTTAGTTATGTTAGAATATTTTGATAGCTTTAAGTACATTAAACATTGCTTCTACACCATTGATTCTAAGAGTAATTAAATCTTTTGTATACCAATCAAAGCATTACTTATAACAAACAAAGATCTACCTAGAATGAAAGGCTTTGCTTAATCTTTCTCCATACCTAACAGGACAAAATTAGTAGATATAATAAACTTGCCTACTTTGACTAAAACATCTCTATTATGCCCCTAGGATATTTAATAATTGTATAAACTAATTGCAAGGTAATAGTAACGGGTGCTAATTCATGTAATTCAAGTTTTTCAAAAGTATAATATGACATTAAATTTACACTAAAACCTAAATCACATATATTTTTTTCAAATTTAGTATTTCTTATGGTGTAAGGGATAGAAAAACTCACTAGATCTTTGAGTTTTGGGTGTAATTTATTTTGAAAAATTGTTGAGCATTCTTTATTAAGCTTTACGATCTTACACTCTTCCTGTCTTCTTTTATTGGAGATTACTTCCTAAAAAAACTTAGTATAATTTGGCATCTACAAAAATGCATCAAGAAGATGAATGTTCATATATATCTTTTTAAACACCTCGAGAAACTTTTCAAATTATTTATTCTAAGTTAGCTTTCAAAATTCTTTTAGGGTAAGGGAAAGGAAAGTGTCTTTTGGTAAAATTGAAAATTAAGTGCAGAAAAACTAAGTGTTGAATAATTTTAGTACTAAAAAATTTAAAAGCTGAATGATTTTAGTATTAAAAATTTTAGGAGTTGAATTATCATTAAATAAATATCATATTCTAAAAAAAGTCAAATGAGACAAATTTAAAATAAGATAACTATATATTTTAAAATAAATCATATAATTTGATTTTAAAATATTTTAAACCTTATTAATTATATCCTTGTCGATAGAAAAAAAATTGTGATAATGACTAGATATATCAAAATAGTAAAATTTTTCAATTACTTAACCTGATAAGTAAAGAGTTTTATACTTGTCAGATTACGTGATTTTTTGAAATTAAGTGCTTAATAAAAAAATATCAAACACACTTAAAATGTTAAAAACTTAACAAAAATTATTATCAAACAATCCTTAAAAAATAAGTGCTTATTTTAATTTTAAATGCTTAAATATAGTTATCAAACAACCTTGAAGTTTAATAGCATCTAAATTAATTTTAGGTATACTCCCATTGGTCTCCATTAGTGAATCAATAACCTTTTGATCATCCTTTCTTGTAGCTTCTCTTTCATGCTCCTTCTTTTCTTTAGTAACTTCTTCAATTTCTCCAATTGTTCCTCCACTTTTTAACATGATAGCATTTACTTGCTCTTTTGGATTCTTCTCAGTATTGCTAGGGAACTAACCTTTTCTTTTTTCTAACATCATGTTTACCGACTGTCTCACTTAAACTTCCAAGTTCCTCATAGATGTCTCATGGTTTTTGAAATTTTGCTTCAGCACTATTGATAAGCTTAATAACTAAGTCCTCTAAATTTCTCTTTTTTTTTTCTTGTGGTTGTTGTTGTTGTTACTGAAATCCAAAAGGTATTTTTTGTTAATTACTACTCCAAGAAAAATTTGGATGACTCCTTCACCCTGAATTATATATATTGAATATGGATTGAAGTTTGACCTGCTATCATGAGAAATAAAATTAGCACTTTATTGAGAACCAAAGTTCTTACTTGATAGTCAAAGCTTAGATGTCTCGTTTGCCATATAAGTTACATGGATCACATATTGACACATTTATTGTTGTATCATTGAGATTATTTAATTTGTTGTTCAAGTAGTAAGCTGAGTAAATAAAGTAGTAAAAGAATTAATATTGTCCACTTCGAATCCCCTTGATAATCTCTATCATTATTCCATTGATGGTTATTAGATGTCATCTCTTCTACTAGCTGAAAAGTTTTATAAAGAGATTTCCTCATAATTGTGCCACCTGTAGCTGCATCAACAATCAAACGGTTGGATGGAGTAACACCATTATAAAATATTTGAGTTTAGCGCCAAAATGGTATTCTATGGTGAGGACACTTCCTAAACATCTCCTTAAATTGCTCCCAAGCCTCATATAATTACTCTTTCTAATTGAATAAAAGTTGTGATGTCATTTATCAATTTTTTTATTTTAAATAAGGAAAATACTTGGCCAAAATTTTTCAAGTCAAATCAACCCATGTAGTGATACTACCCGAAGTAAGTGATTTAAGCTAATTCTTAGTTTTATGTCATATTGAGAATGAAAAATGCCTAAGTCTAATAGCATTATTGCTAACTTCATTATGCTTGAATGTGTCACAAATCTCTAAGAAATTAACAATGTGTGCATTAGGATCATCACTTGGTAGCCCACTAAATTGAATACTAGTTTCAATCATCTGGATTATTGCTAGCTTGATTTCAACGTTGCTGGTTTGGACTGTTAGCTTGCTAATGCTAGAAGTAGCTCTATCAATTATTGGACAAACATAATCCAAAAGAGTCTAATTTGCATTCACTGGGTTTGCATCCTATTTTTCTTATCTTCCTCATCTTGGTTGTCTTTTTCAGCCTTCTCTTGCTCTTTGCTTTTGTTATCTCTTCGGAGTGTATAAAAAATTCTCTCTATTTTCAAAATCAAATTTTGTTGGTTCTTCACCACTAGTACGTATGTCACAACCCAACTTGGAATCATGATCAGTGTGAGGCCAAGAGTTCTTAACCCCATAAGCCTACTTTGATCATTCAATTACCATTAAGAACCACAGAACTAATAAGACTAGAGTGTTACTTTTATTTTAGAATAATTAAAACCTCAGTCAATTCTAAGTATCCATATCATCCACAAATCATATAATAAATAATTTTTTTTATGAATTTCCAACTAATCTTTGCCCTAAAAAAATATAAATAGACATAAAATATATTCACAATCTAAAAGTTGAAAATCAACTAAGATCCTAAAAAAATATTCATAAATCTAAACTTTTCAAGTACAGATTTGGAGAAGAAGCCAAGTCTCACTTCCAGTTTGACTCAACCTGTATAATTGTTATTGTAGAGGGGTGAGCAGACTACAACTCAGTGAAAAATTATATGAGGTAGGGAACATCCTAACCTCTTACATAGCTTTGAAATTAGAGAATAATATTGTACTAACTTAAGTATCAAATGCACAACAAGGTTCACAAGACCATCATATAGCAATTAATGCACAATATTTATCACATGACGATTCGTAGATATAGGTTATGGGTTACAACAACACATATAGAATCACAATATTTTGGGGAAGACACCTTCAAATAAATATATAGGGCTTGAAGTCTTTGTATACATATACATTTACATTTACATTTGGGGCATCATGGATTATGTAACATCCTCATCCATATTCATTGACATTATCACATGAACATATTCATTGCATAAATGATTTGAAATCCCACATGAACATATGCATTGGATAAATGATCATTTAGACACTTGAATTGAATAAGCATGACAACGACACATGCACCATTACATTTAGGACACTTGAACATATATGTAATGTTTGTATAGTTGCATGGAAAATTGTCTTATGTTGTGTGCATGTTATAGCATCATAAATAATGGTGTCATAGAGCTTATTTTAAAGTATAATGAGCATCTAGGAATTAGGAGATGGATGTAGTTGTTTAAGGAGTGAAGAAGAGGGACTAAAAGAGGAAAGTGAACTTCCTACCAATAAGAATGCACCACCATGATTTGTCTTATTACAATAGGTTTACAAGTAGAATTTTTGATCCTTTAGGATCAGAATACAGAGCTTAGACATGAGGTACAACAAAAGAGAGAGAGAGAGAGCTAAGGAAGAAAGAAAGGAAAGAAGAAAAAGAAGAAGAAGAAGAAGAAGAGGGAGAAGAGTGAGCTGCCTAAGGCTTTATGGTTTTGGGATAATAGGTAAGTTAATTTATCTTCTTCTCAAACGAAATTAACCCCTCATGACATGTTAATCATGCACGGTTAGTGAGAATTATGGAGTATTTAAGCTATAACTCTTAAATGGAAGTTGAAATTCAAAAGAACAAGAGCTAATTGTGTTGATTTTGTTGTTAGACCAGAATTTTATATCCACGATATTGTGTTGATTTTGTTGTTAGACCAGAATTTTATATCTACGATTTTATAACCCTAGAAGAGGAATCAGAGAAAGTACAAAATATGAAATTTGTAGCTTTATGCCTCATCTAAATTCATATGAAACAGTTTTCCTTGATTTGGTGTTTGTGAGGAGTTATGGCTCCTTCATTAGGGATGGTTCACAGCCAACCAAAATCACCTCAGTCTTTCTATTTTCTTATGTTTTGATGGAATTAGGTTTTGATTTTGATACAGTTTAAAACATGAAATTTGTAGGGTTATATCCCCTATAAACACCTGTAAAGCAATGTGGATTGATTTATTGTGTGGAAAGAGATATGGTGCATTGATTGTGACTGATCCTATACCCGGATGAAACCTCACCAATCTTTTAATTATGTTTTCCAAGAATTTGATAGCCATAGATTCAGAATTTGGTGATGTGTTAAACTTTAAACTTTTATATTTATGTATTATCTACATGACTACAAAATATTGGTGCTAAATTTTGTATGGTTGTTGAGATATTGCCCCTTTATTTTGACTGATTATCACCATGTTAAAAATCTGCTCACCCTGAGATTAGTCATTTGTTTTGGTGATACTATAGATTGAATTAGATAATGAGTAAAACATGAACAATGTTCCTTTATATGTTTTGTAACTTTTGGTAAATCAGTTTTACAATTTGAGACATACCCAAGAATATAAGGCCTACTCAGACTAAGATAATGTTGAAATAGAGCAAAAATAAAAAATTCACCCTATTTTCTGTATGTCTTATATTAGCATGAAATTTAAATATATTGTATCATTATGTGTCTAGTTTATTTTAAAAAAAAGAATCAAGTCATTTGGATAAATATATCTAGAATTATTGCTATGAGAGTGTAGCAAGCTCAAGCTGCCATATAAGGAAAAACAAGCATAAACACTAGGTCCACTTGCATGGATCATGCCATAGTTTCATACCAAGCATTCATAATCATTTTGGCATACTTATAACCATGTATGTATCAAATTTTAAGATCTCAACACTTTGAGAAAGCCCTAAAGAGAGAACCAAACCTACCATAAAGGTTGGTTACATCAAAAGGTGAGTAAAAACGATAATTAGATTCTAATATGTACGTGTGTGATAATTTTATGATGTGATTATGTTATATTACATGTATATGTGATTGAATTGTTACCTTTTACATATGAATATAAGTCAAGTGAGAATTATATAGTCTTAATGATTACATGGTATACCATTGTTATGAATACTTTCATATGGAACTAAAAGAATGTTATGAGCAGCTTGTCAAACACTTGCAAATCACCTGGAAGATACACTAATATGTCTCATTGGCACATGTTATTGATCAAATGATTCACTTGTTATATTGGCCAACAAAATCAAATGTCACTTAAATCACATGAATTCCTAGGAGTAGTGTTTTCCTTGCAAAGTCACGACAAAAATCAATCTATTGCACTTGCACTTGCAGAGTCAATTGTTATACTTGTAATATTTCTTGATGATATTCTTATATTGGTTGTGCCATAAGAATCTAACTATTGTTTTCATCCATTGAGTTGTGACTCACCAAATCGCAAATTTTTTTTTTAGATACTGAAGCATAAGATTGGACATTTTCGTAGTAACTTTTGCTAAATCAGTTTTGCAATTTGATTTGTACAATTTGAGATATATCAAAGAAGGTAAGACCTACTCATACTGAGATAACATTAAAATAGAACAAAATTAAAAAATTCACCCTATTTTCTATGTATCTTATATTGGGTTGAAATTTGAATATGTTGTATAATTATGTGTCTAGTTTATCTGAAAAAAAGAATCAAGTCATTTGGATAAGTATATATAGAATTATTGTTGTGAGAGTGTAGCAAGCTCAGGCTGCCATATAAGGAAAAACTTGCATAAACACTAGGTTCACTTGCATGGATCATGCCACAGTTGCATTCCAAGCATTCATAATCATTTTGGCATATGCTTATAACCATGTATGTATCAAATGTTAGGATCTCAATACTTTGAGGAAGCCCTGAAGAGAGAACCAAACCTACCGTAAAAGTTGGTTACATCAAAAGGTGAGTAAAAACGATAATTAGATTATAATGTGTATATGTGTGATAATTTTATGATATGATTATGTCCTATGTATATGTGATTGAATTATTACATTTTACATCTAAATACAAGTCAAGTGAGAATTATATGCTCTTAATGATTACTTGGTATACCATTGCTATGAACACTTGCATATGGAACTAGAAGGACGTTGTGATCGATTTGTCAAACACTTGCAAATCACGTGGAAGATGGACTAATATGTCCCATTGGCGCATGTTATTGATCAAATGGTTAACTTGTTACATGCTAGCTAGTAAAATCAAATGTCACTTGAATCACATGAATTCTCAAGAGCAATGTTTACCTTGTAAGGTCATGAGACAAAAATAAATCTATTGCAATTGCACTTGCATATTTAATTATTATACTTATAATGTATTCCGATGATATTCTTATGTTGGTTGTGCCATAAGAATCTGACTATTGTTTTTATTTATTGAGTCGCGACTCACCAAAATACAAAATTTTTTTCAAATACTGAAGTATAAAATTGGACATTTTGGTGCTTAGGGTTTTGCATCGAGACATATAGACCTCAAGTCGTCGGTTGAATTCCAACTCTCTCTCTCCTTGTGTCATGTACATTAAATACATGTTGGAGTGTGTGTGTATGATGAATAAAACCTTTATACATATGTATTTTGGACATGAATGTTATAAGTTTTATAAATGAAAATGGTCATTACAGTTTTAGGTATCAAAGCGGGGATAGGTTCCATAGGAACATACATATGAACATGGCATGACTTTTGCACTATTTTGCATTGTCATATGACATAGTCTTATATGTCTATAGCGCATTGGCATAGGGTAGTCATGGTAGTACCCATGGCTCACCCAGGAGAGAGGAGTCAGCCGATTTGCATTCCATATAAGCATCATGCCAACCATTGAGAGATCAACCTGCTGATAGAGTTAGATCTCTTACACATTCTCTTGCACAACACATATCTTATGGTCAACCACAACATAGAATTGGTGAACCAACGGTGCATGGTCCAAAAATTCAAAGAAAAAAAAGGTATGACAAACTAAGAAAACAGGGTGCAATTGACTTCAGTGGTACCACAGATCCATCAGTGGCAGAGTCATGACTAAAGAGAACACAGAGTTTTGAATTTGATGAAATGCACACCAGAAGAAAAGTTTGATTATACAGTGTTGCTATTATAGGGGGATACATATGATTAATGGGAAACCATTCTAGGGAGTGATGCCTAACCTCAAGTGCTTACATGGGATGATTTAGAGCATGAACAACACTTAAGGATTGTATTGCAAATTTTAAGAGAAAAACAACTATTTGCTAAATTAAGCAAGTGCAAGTTCTGGATTGACCATGTGATATTTTTAGGACATATAGTTTCTAAAAAAGGTATAGAGGTGGATCCAAACAAAATTGAAGCAATAGTAAAATGGAAAGCTCCAAAGAATGTTGCAGAAGTCTGAAGTTTTTTAGAACTAGATGGGTATTATTGCCAATTTGTTGAGGGGTTTTCACTTATAGCTGTTACCTTGACTAAGTTACTTCAGAAAAATGTACCATTTTAGTAGTCTAAAGCATGTTATGAGAGGCGAAGTATTTGATGAGGCAAAAAAATTAAACATGAGACAGAGGCGGTGGTTAGAACTGCTAAAGGATTATAATTGTACCGTTGAGTATTACCAAGGGAAGACAAATATGGTTGCTAATGTTTTGATCAGGAAATCAAGAAGCGGTATAGCTCATTTACAGGTATTTTCATTGTCTTATTTAGTTCAATTATGAGCTATGAATATGAAACTAAACATATAAAAGAATGGGGTATTGATTGCTACTTTTCAAATAAGATTAATGTTGCATGATCGAATTAAAGAAGCACAGGGTAAGGATCCAAAGTTACATAGAATGATTTAAATGGTAAAACATGGGAGACATTAAGATTTTGATATTCGAAATGATGCCTTAATATTGGGTTCTCATATTTGTGCACCTAACGTTGATAATTTGCAAAGAGAAATCCTAGAAGAAGCACATAATACTACACACGCCATGCATCTAAGAATGACGAAGATGTATAACATCCTGCGATCTCATTTTTGGTTCCTAAATGAAGAAAGATGTAGCAACCTATGTTTCAACATGTTTGACTTCTTAGTAGATCAAAATGGAACATCAAGCACCAGGTGAAAAATTGAAACCATTAATGATTCTAGTATGGAAATAGGAAAGAATAACCATGAAATTTATATATGGGTTACCAAGGACTTTGAAGAAGAATGATGCTATGTGGGTGATCATTGATAGACTAACTAAGTCAGCTCACTTTTTGCCTATTCGATGGGATAGTTCACTTAAGCACTTAGCCAAGAAATATGTGGATGAAATTGTCAAATTACATGGTGTTCCAGTGTCAATTGTATCAAATAGAGATCCACGATTTACATCTCGATTTTGGGTTAGTTTGCAACATGCTTTAGGTACCAAGTTGAGTTTTAGGACAACTTTTCATCCTCAGACAGATGGGCAATCAGAAACGACAATTCAGACATTTGAAGACATGCTTCGAGCTTGTGTGATAGAGTTCAAAGGTGTATGGGATGAATATATTGCCTTGATTGAATTTGCTTATAATAATCATTATCATAGCAATATACAGATGACACCATATGAAGCACTATATGGAAGAAAATGTTGAAGTCCTATCTACTGGGATGAAAAAGGGATGCATTTTTTACAAGGGCTAAAACTAGTGCAAGGGTTAATTATATATATATATATATATATATAATTAACCTAACTTATTAAATTACTAAATTAGCCTTTGATAAATTATTAAACTAATTCCTTTAAACTTTAATCCTACTAATATCATCCAATTACATAATATTGACACCTATTTATATTTAAAATATTATAATTACATCTATAAATTATTTTATATAACTAATCACAAATTTACTTAAATATAGCTCAATTAAAATTACGAGAATACTCTTATAAGCTAAATTAATAGAATTAACTTATAAAAATCAAGGATATTACAACGCATCATGCACTAATCAATCTAAACAAATAAGAAAATAAATTAAATAAAAAATATAAAAATTCAAATTAACCAAGATTAACAAGTCCTAATAATATTTTAGGATTAAATCCCTAACAACGGTGCTAAAAATTTGATAGTTGTAATTAAATAACTCTGCACTCGTTATCAAATAGTAAAAGATATCATTCCCACAAGAATCCTATGCAATAAGTACTAAAACTATAACTAATATTTAATTATTTCGACAATCAAATTCAAATCTAAATAATTAAACTACAAAAAAAATTAAAAACTAAAAGCAATAAGAACAAAAAAAAAAAAAATCAATGATTAACTAAGTTTGTAACAATCAAATTAAATGAGTTGAAACTATTGGTCCATCTAATTACTCTAATAAATATCAATTCATGAAACTTAACCAAGATAATTTATTGTTTTCATAAGCCGAAGTTTTTTTTTTCTAATTTACTTAATATTTTTTCTCTAGATATATTAAACCTAATTTTATCAAGTAAAACTTAAATTTCTCTTTAAAATTCTCGAGATAGGAAACACATTAAATTTTATGAAAAACTTATAAAATCAAATGAATCATGTGCATATATTCCTATATAACATTCAATTCACACCATAATTATTTAGTCTATTATATGAAATCTCTTCCAAATTCATTCATATAAACCCAATCAACTAAGAGGTAGCGAAACTCTCAATTGCATTAAACACAATAATTTATAAACAATATAAAAATAAAAACATCTTGATTTAATAAAATAAATTCAATTCATTTTTGTGATTAGCCTTCATGTATACAAAAGAATTAGTTCATGATAAAAAGAATTAAACTAAAACAAAAAAAAAAAAAAAGAAGAAGAACCCATGGTTTGATAATAAAAGATCAACAATGGCGTGAATTGTAGCTGGTTGGCACCTCTCTCTGTTGTTTTTTCGTCCTCCTCTGCTATTTTTTCTTTAAAGAAAATCCTTTGTATTTATAAGAAAACTCTTCCTTTAATGTCCAATAATTATCTCGTAGAGAGTAGAATTTGTATCTTCTAAATAGCTCTCCTTCTAGAATTGCAAAAGAGGAATTCATATGAGAGTGAAACTGATAGCTCATCCTTCTAAAATAGGATAAAGTTTTCAATGCAAAACCGTCTAAAAATTCGCCCTTATTTATTTTAATTTTTCGAGTATGACGTAGTAAGGTGTGTCCACACCTTAACTCTGCAAGTTTTCTATCTTCAACTCGACTTCACTTCACTTTATCATATAATTGAAATTTTTTGCAAATTGACATTTAATCCTTTAATTCCAACCCTAACTCACTTAAAATATCAAATTTATTATTTTAAACATAAACCTCAAATAAAATTTAGAAATTAAGTACATCAAAATAGGAGGAAATTAACTACAACTAATATATACAATTCATACTTTATCATATAGTATAAAAAATAAAAAGAATTATTCTATAACTTAAAAAATTGAAAAATCTAAGTAAACTAAAAAATTTAAAAATCTGATTAAAGAATACATTACAAGTAAATATGAAAAATATGTATTTATTGATATTAAATAAAAATTAATGTAAAATTAAAAAACTGTCTAATTCTAAATTTTTTTAATAATTTGCTGAACTAGTAATAATCTAAATAATATTTCCTTTCCTTTTTTTTTTTTTTTTTTCAAATTGAGATTCGTGTTGACTTTTTTGAGGTAAAAAAAGGACAAGACATTTCGTCCTCACTTTACCATCGCTTCATGCTTTTGGTGATATGCCCTGGTGGAGTTCCACCACTATCCTCACCTTTTCGAGGGTGATTTAGTAAATTGAAGGAGAAAAAGCGAAAGCGAATGTGCTTCATCGACCAACGGAGATCGTTGGTCCTCGTATACAGAAAAAGGCCGCACCAGATCGGACAAAAACTCTGCTTTTCATACGAGCACGTGTCAACAGCTCATTTGCCAAGGATAAGAGTTCAAACGCTCACCATCGTCCGACCGCCGATGACGTGGATAATATGTAAAGATAGATCCATGGCTATGATTTCTTAGGCAGACTTTCAACCTACCTCTGCTCCTCAGTCTATATTTCTTTCTGTTCCCTCATCTATGTTTATATATATGTCCAAACTGAAACTGGGATTTCAAGAAGGTATGCTGTTGTTTGCTTTTCTTGTATTCCGTTTCAACTACTTGACATTCATGTTGTGTTGATATCTGGGTTTTAGTCATTCTACTCTCTCTTCTATATACAATCTTTTTTTTATGTCTACTACTGTTAAAACCAAGAAATGCAAGCTTTTTTTTTTTTTTTTTCTTATGAAGATTGTGCTGTTCTTGAAAAGCTTTTGATTCACTAGGGGTTGTTGGATATGTGTTCTATTTTTTTATAGATTTCTTTCACATAGATGATTATGGATCCCGGTTTAAGAGGTTTTTCTAGTTCATTGAATGGAATCCAACGGGGAAATCGACCTGTTTCTCTTCTTCCCAATCCCAGCCTTGCTTCTGGACACACATTTTGTAACAATTTTGTGGATCACAAGTTTTCCGAGTTTCCTCAACCTCTACCTGATACAAAGCCAAGTAATGGGGTTCATGATGAAGATTCACCAGAAGATTGTGATTTTTCAGATACTGTTTTGAGATACATAAACCAAATACTTATGGAAGAAGATATGGAGGAGAGGACTTGTATGCTTCAAGACTCCTTAGATCTTCAAGCTGCTGAGAAATCCTTTTATGAGGTTCTAGGCAAGAAGTACCCTCCTTCACCGGAGCCTAACCTGGTTTCTGTCCATCAAAATGGTGAGAACCCATGTGATAGTTTCTTTGTTAACTCCAGTAGTTATAACAACGGTACTAGTTGTTTAGATGATAATGCTAGTATTCAGAATCTTAGTTATTACAATTCCTTTCAACCACACGCACTTCGTGTTTCTAGGATATCTCAACCATCTTATAGCTCTTCCAGTAGTACTATTGCTCGCATGGATGGGCTGCAGAATTCTCCAAGCAGTACTTTGCAAAACCCTGGTTGGAATAATGAAAGCCAGTCGATTTTGCAGTTTATAAAGGGGGTTGAGGAGGCTAGCAAATTTCTTCCCAAGGGTGACTTGTTTTATAATATCGAGGCCAAAAGGTTTTCATCCAAGGAGGAGCCAAACGCAAGGATTGACAAGATTGCGATCAAGGAAGAGAGAAAGGATGAAGGGGAGTGCTCACCTAGTAGGCCAAGGGGAAGGAAGAATCGTCATAGGGAGGAGGATGGAGATATAGAAGAAGGGAGGCATAACAAGCAACCAGCTATTTATGCTGACTGCGATATGGAACCACATGTATTTGATAGAATGCTGCTTTATAGTGCCGGGGAAGGTTTGAAAGACTTGAAGGATCTTTGTGAGGCATTGAAGAATGCAGCAATAAAAAGTGATCAAAATGTGCGATCGAAGGGATTGAAAAGAGGAAAGGCACAACATAAGACACATAGCGGGAAAAAAGTGGTGGATTTGAGAAACCTTTTGATTCATTGTGCACAAGCTGTGGCAGCTGATGATCATAGGAGCGCAAATGAATTGCTAAAGCAGGTTAGGCAACATTCTTCACCTTTTGGGGATGGGAATCAGAGATTGGCTTACTGCCTTGCTAATGGTCTTGAGGCACGCTTGGCAGGCACTGGTAGCCAGATTTACAAAGGCCTCGTTAGCAAGAGAACTTCTGCTGCCAATGTTTTGAAAGCTTACCATCTTTATCTTGCTGCATGCCCTTTTAGAAAGCTTACTAATTTTGTCTCTAACAAGACAATAAAGGATCTGTCAGCAAATTCAATGAGGCTTCATATCATAGATTTTGGTATCCTCTATGGTTTCCAATGGCCTACTCTTATTCAGCGGCTTTCGTGGAGACCAGGTGGACCACCAAAGGTTCGGATAACTGGAATAGATTTTCCCCAACCTGGTTTCAAGCCAGCGGAACGAGTTGAGGAAACAGGACGTCGCTTAGCAACTTATGCTAAGAAGTTCAATGTGCCATTCGAGTACAAAGCCATAGCGAAAAAATGGGAAACCATAAAAGTTGAGGAGCTCAAGATTGACAGAGAAGAATTCATTGTGGTTACATGTTTTTATCGGGGTAAAAACTTACTCGATGAAACAGTGCTAGTGAACAGTCCAAAAGTCATTGTTCTTGATTTAATAAAGAAGATTTGTCCTGATATTTTTATCCATTGTGTTACTAATGGGGCCTATAATGCTCCTTTTTTTGTTACACGGTTCCGTGAGGCTCTATTTCACTTCTCTTCATTGTTTGATATGCTTGACACTATTGTGCCCCGTGAGGACCCAGAAAGGATGCTAATTGAGAAAGAGATTATTGGCAGGGAGGCTTTGAATGTTGTAGCTTGTGAGGGCTGGGAGAGAGTGGAGAGGCCAGAAACATACAAGCAATGGCAGATCCGATCCATGAGAGCTCGGTTTTTACAAATGCCCTTTGACCGAGAGATTGTGAAGAAAGCAGCTAATAAAGTGAAAAATCTTTACCACAAAGATTTCCTAATTGATGAGGATGGGCAGTGGTTATTACAAGGATGGAAGGGACGAATTGTTTATGCCATGTCAATTTGGAGACCTATAAAGGAAGCTTGAATACATGACGATCTTTTTGGTCGTTTAGCTGCTGCATCCTAGGTGTTCTGCCACAGACAATTAAGAATCTAAAGGTTTTGTATTTCCATGCTTCTCCCGTCTCATTTTACTTCTTATACAAGTGATATACCTGACAGCAAATCTAGTAGGTGATTTTAATTGGCTAACTGACATTATGGACTGCGAAGAACTGCCATTGCTGGGGAAGATTAGATCTAACTATTTCACTTGTTGAAGAATTATAGAATGAGCACATGCTTTTTTATCTGTCAAATTTATTCATATTTTCGCTTAGGTATCCATTTTTCCTTTGATAAAGGAATATAGAAAGTTCAAGTTATGTGAAATGCCACACAATCATGTTTGTAATTTGAATCTTTTAGCAATGGATCATTTGGCAAAAGTGTTGCAAAATGAGCATGCTCATGTTGATGCTTTTAAGTGAAAAAGAAAGAACTTTAGTCTTTATGAATCAGCAGAGATTTTCTTTATTTTCCTTTTATATGATACTCTCTTTCACATGCATAGCACTCCAATTCCAACCCAGCAATTCAAGTTCTGACATAATTGAAATTGAAATTGTAATTCTGAATTCTAATTCCAATTGTTTCAACTAATTATTTTGTTGATTAGTGCTTGTGCATAACTGATATTGCAAATTTATATACTGAAACAAGATACCTGTGCTGTACTAGAAAAAACAGAGCCAAATATATATATTATAAAACTAAATTTTTGAGGCATGAGCCTGTAACATATTCCGAAATTTGCATTTCCAGAACCTTAACGTTGGTGTCTCTACTTAATTTTTTTTTTTTTTTCCAAAAGGTGGCTGCTAAATGTTGACATAAAATCATTTGTCTAGTATTTTATATAACCTTATAGTAGGGACCATTCACCTTGGATAGTGGAATACCATGGGGCTGTAGTAATAATGGAGAAGGCTGATGGGGACCTTAGGTTAGGATGTTAGCAGTTATAATATTATAATGAAGCATGTTTGGAGATTTCTGTTTTGAACCTCTTGCATCATCACTTTTGTCACCAACACCAAGCTTCAATTCCTGATTTGATGGTGACTTGAAGGGTTTACCCTTTTCAGCACTTCAAAAGGTTTCACACTAATTTTCCTTCAAATTTCTGTATATGTTGGGAGTTACACACACACACACACCCACCGGACTCAGGTATAACAGTTTTTACAAATGAATTTAAAATTGAATCCGTTGGTTGATCGATCAATTCTGCTAGATTAATGAATCATTCTTAAAAAATTAATATGTATAATGCTTAATAATATTTAAGAAAATAAAAAAATAATATAATAAGATAATGAAAAATATTTTTAACATTTAAACTTTTAGAAAAATATAATTTTAAAAATTTTGAATTTTTCCACAAAATGTTGTTGAATCAATTTGATTTGATTTTTAAATTTAATTAATATTTTTTAATATTGATCATTTTTTTTAATGAGTTCTAAAATTATAATAAATTTTTATTATGACAAAAATACTCTTAGTTAATATACATACTCTTAGTTAAGGTACGATCTGATTTGGTTCAATATAAAAAAATTAATCACTTAAAAATCGGTCAAAGTTGAAAAAACTGATTAAACTTAAAAAAATTTGCCAAAACTAGAATTAAATCAAATTAGTTTAACTTAAAACTATATCTTTTTTTGAAAAAATTTAATTTTTTTAAAATTTTATTATTTTACTCAAAATTTAAATTTTAAAAGGTAATTTTCATTAGTCTATTATATTATAGATTTTTTAAAATATATTTTAAGTATTATTTATATATTCTTAAAAATAAAAAAAAAGAAAAACATAACTTACTAAATTGTTAAACTGACTGAATAAGAATCAGCCAACTGAAACTGATAAATTTGACCGCATTAAGGTGGTCTTGCACAAATATCCAAAAATAATGGAATGAAGCCATGCTCTTGCAATCCTATTTTAAAATGACGTTGTGGGATATGTACCATGTGAGCACCAACAAAGGCAACAGGCATGGGCTGCCAAGAAAGTTAATTAAAATAACTGACAGCAAACTCTAAGATATAAATAATTCTATAGACGTATAGAGTAACAGGTTGAGAGCATATTATAGTGGTCCTCACCAATTTAGTCCTTCCTGAGTGACACTTGCACACAATTTCTCCCTCAAATGATATAATTCCAATGATTCTTCAAGCAAATTAATAGAGCACTCACATGTTTAGGAATTGTTTGAAGTGAATGTTAGATGCTAACTGCTATCAGAAATATTTATCATGAACCCTCAAATTTTAAACAAATTCTATTACTTTTATACATAAGTAGCTACTTTTTTCTTGCAAACGAATTTCATGTTCAACTTTTGTTTTCATTTTCCTTTCTCCTCATTTCCCCCCCTTTTTCTAGGATTTATCTTTACTCCTTTTTATTTTCTTTTCCTAAAAATTATAGGAGAAAGATTCGAATATAAAACTTAGACAGACTTAGATAAGAGATGCCATGTTATATAAATATTAGCATAAATTACTAAAAAATTTTCAAAATTATGCACATTTTTCAATTTTATTTCAATATATATATATATATATATATATATATATATATCAATATAAAATTTTAATTTTATTTTCTCATTGCAATATTATGAGTGATATTGAAAAATATTTTTTTTTCTTCAAACAAATCCATAAAAAAAAAAAATTAGGTACCATAGTAGAGCCAAGATAAAATTTATTTAAACAAATTATTTTTACACGCCAATTCAACAATAACATTGCAAAATAATGTTAAATTAAATATTTTATTAATAAAATAAAATTTATTATAGAATTAAAAAAGCATATAATTTTAAATTTTTAATAATTTATTCTAAATATTAAAGTTCCCAAGTTTTTGGTTGGGTGAAATCAAAATGTTAGTGGAGTGGAGCTTGTTAGATTCTGTTCCTCTTAGTTATGGGCTTTTGCTCCCTATTAAAAATAAAATAAAATTAATGATATTAAAATTGAATAGATCGATGAATCAATCTTATGACTGATTTTTGATTTAGCTAGACTGACAAGTTCGACTTATTTGATTCATAATAATAATAATAATAATAATAATAATAATAATAATAAAGAATAATTATTTTATATCTTTTCATAAAAATTTAAAAATTCAGAAAAAATAATAGAAATATTTCATTTCCATAAAAGCTTAAGTTATTCAAATAAAAAAAGAAAAAAGAAAACAACAATCGAAGTCAAGTTTTAACATAATCTAATCCCTTTTACAAATTATTATCTTACCTCATTAAGAATTGGATCTAAATTCTGCACACACCATCATACTCCGCTTTCCATAAATAATATTGTCGATATTTCATTCATTATCTCTATACATGAATAAACCAATAAATCCTTCAATTCAAAGAAATTAAATTCCATTATAACATGCAATTGCTATTGGATCTTG
Source organism: Omphalea diandra (assembly GCA_949677035.1). Taxonomy (NCBI): domain Eukaryota; kingdom Viridiplantae; phylum Streptophyta; class Magnoliopsida; order Malpighiales; family Euphorbiaceae; genus Omphalea; species Omphalea diandra. The sequence goes on from CATIWR010375259.1 coordinate 25,242, forward strand.
TAACTAGACCATAGGGCAATTTACAATATTAATGTCATCACCATAAATTAATTAATAGGAGAAAATACAAAATTTTATCATGTGATTTTTCTCTTTTGCAAATATAATCATGTATTTATTTATTAGCAAAACTCTACCATATAGTATAATGTTGTTTGCAAAATAGTACTAGATCCATAACTTTATTACATTCATATGAGCTGGTACTAGATTATGTATATTATTTTAATTAATTATGTATCTAAAATTTGGATATAAAAATTTTCACTCTAAATATAAAATTTTATTTTTTTGTTTACTTTTTATATATATTTGAACAAATTCTACATTGATATAAACAAAATTTGTTCAAATATGTATAAAAAGTAAAAAAAAAAAAAGAATAAATTTTATGTTTAAAGTGAAAAAATTATGTACCCATACATAACTTGTTGAAACAATATACATAATCTAGTATCATGTTAGATAGATATAACAAAGTTACAGATTTTATACCACTTTGTAAATGATATTATATCATAAAATAGAGTTTTGCTAATAAATAAATCATGAAACCATATTTGCCAAAGAAAAAAAATTATAAGATAAAACTTTGCACTTTTCCCTAATTCATAAAAAATAACAAGAAATAGGGAACTAAACATATATATACAAAAAAAAAAAAAAAAACAGAATTCATTTCCTTGACCAGAATAATTTTGAAGTCGCTCAGCTTTTGATTTCTAAAACTACAATATGATTTGGCAACTATAATTAGTACTAATAACTAATTACGAAAAAGACAGTTCATACACCTTCAGTTTAGACAACCCTAACCTATTCTCAATCAAATTAACTCTGCTATATCTGTGATTAGAGTTTAGAGATTTAGTAAGAAAGTAACTTTAATTCATGCATCTTCAGTTTATAAAGGAGTTTGGCTTCAATCCAAGAGAAGTGAAAAGCGCATGAGGAAAAAAAAAAAAAAAGGGTTTGGAATTCAGAAAGGAATGGTCGAAGATGTTAAAGAAAAGTGTTTGTTTCTTAAAAAAAAAAAAAAAACAGAAGCTTGAAATGACGTAGTTTAATATAACTCTGTTCTATTGGATTGCCAGACCAACGATTCAGCCAATTTTGACCAGTTCCATTTGATTTTGAGACTAATCGATTATGCTTCATTAATTGAATCGGACCTTTAACTGATTTCTGAATTTTACTTATTCAATCAGATTTTTATCACATTGAAAAAAAAAAAAAAAAAAAAAGTCAAGCACTTAGTTGTGAGAAACTGCAACAGGTTGGGTTAGATTACCTTCTTGTTGGTCGAGCATTGAAAAGAGTCAAGTCAATGTAACATTATATTTCAATGTTTTGTTGGTCGAGCATTATATTTCAATTTAAGTTGCACATATATGAGAATACAGATATGAATATGGAATAAGATCATTTTTTTTAATAAAAATTAAAAAAAAATGATATGATGAACATATTTTGGTAAATTTATCAAAAAGCTATATATATGTGTGTGTTGAGAGAGAGAGAGATTTTGTAAAACAAAAAAAATTTTTTTGTTATATCTAATATTCAATAAAACATGAATACTTGTTGCAAAACTTAAACTTTTTAAATTAAATATCACACTGATACATAATAAAATTCACAAAATAATTATGATTAATCATTAAATTAAATTAAATTAAATTATGTATTTTTTTATTCATATATCTAACATTTTTTATCAGAAAAAACATACTCACTAAAATGTTTAATGCGAGTTTCATGCACTCAAAAAATTATGCCTAGCATAATTGCTTGATATTTTTATTTTTTCCATAGATTATTTGATATTTCCAACAAATGTCAAATTGAGTATCAAACAAATACACCAGCGAAATAATTGTGCAACATTACATCTTTTTTGAAAGAATATGGATGCATTATAGATTTTAATCAAATAGACCACAATGTAAATTGGATTGACAAAGTGTTTGCATTCAAATAAATTAGCTTAGGGGAATAAATTATTCTCTAACCCAACCTTATTAATTAAATAATTTTTTAAAAAATTTAATGGTCAGTAACAGTTGAAAATTTTAAATGGAAAGATTGGAGCTAAAGTTTAGATAGTACAGTCATTTCTTAGAGATTTTGTATAACGCATAACTCTAAAAAACACACCATTATCAGGTCAAAGTTTCTTCTACACCATATCTTTCATTATTTTTCTAAATCACATTCTCAATATTTTCACCTTTGTTTTTTCAATTTCCAGCTTTGTTACTTTGACTATCAATTGTGTTCTTAAATTCAACTCAAATATGCAATGAAAGTTTTTAATTCCAGTCAATTTCTTTGTTTAGCTTCATCGACCATATTAATTGCAGGTCCATTTGTTTATTTGGTGTATAGTTAAAATTTCAGCAAACTATGATAATGAAACTTGGAGATCAACAATCGATTTCATTTTAGAAGTCAAAAAGACACTTTCGAGATGGCATACTCATTTTAATTTTTCAGCCTATAATATTTTTAGGATGCTTGCTGGGACCAATTCTGCATGATGCCAAACCCTAAAAATTTTACAAAATGAGATGCTGAGGAGTCTCAGGACACTGAAGTCATTGCCAATGAAGCATGACATTTTCCTCAGCTTGCAAAACAAACTGAAAAAAATTTGGCGCCTCAAGGTATTTAGTATTAAGAGGCGCTAACTGTCCAGCGTGTCCTATTATTAAAGGGCAAGGTACTGTCTTACTATATGTCAATTTAATGATTTTGATGCAAGAGCTTTGATGGATAATTTCAGGAATCAAACAAAGATAACCTTCAAACATATGCTTGAGATGGCAATAGCGGATTTATCATCTACTGGTGCTTGCGTCTGCTCATTCCAAATCATGAAAGTACCTAAAGCTTGGAAAAAGTTGCAATCCACAAATGCAACACCTTAGTTAGCCAACGAAATTCCAAAGACCGAAGAAATTTTAGGTTAATTACTATCAACTCCCCATGGTATTTAATGTTTAACTAAGTGATAATTCACTTTCAAATACATATGTACTGTCCTTCTCATTTAATCCGTTAAACTAAACAAAGTCTTATTAAATTTTCTATTAAATCTATGCAACATATCAATAATACCCTCATTCCCATCCCAAAATTCCTTTCTATTTTCTATACCAATAATGAGAAAGCAATTAATACAAAATAAACTAATAATACATAAAATTATTAAAAGCCAAAAAATTATTCACACTAACAAATAATTGCCACAACTCTTCTGCTTACGAAAGTGGACAAACCCACAATCCCACAGAAATGGACAAACACACAACCTTGCAGAAATAACCAAACCCTTAATTCTTCTCCATGTCCAAATCCGCTCACTAATCACCCAGCGCGACTTCTTTTTGAAAATCAAGATTATCTCATAAAAAACTACACAGGTGAGAATCTTGTGATTCCTAAAGATATCATGATGTAAATGACAATAGAGTATTTGAACTAATACAATTTACTAGTTCATATTTTTTTTCTAAAATATTTGGGTTTTCCGCAATACCATAGTAGCAGTAGTCTCTTCTTCTGTCTATGCTTCTTTTCCACTCTATTATAGGATCAAAACGATTAATGAGTACTCAAAATCAAAGCCCAATATTTCCATTTAATTAGAAATAGGGCATTAGTAAAGAGGATGATTGCAACCGATGTCACGAAAGCTACTATAAACTAAGTTATGGTGACCTAGCAAATCATTGTTAGAGGTTTGTTTTGAAGGAACTCCGCAAGTCATTCAAAATCAAATTATAGAATTTTATGTTTGATTGATGATGGTGGTGTTATTTTACTACTATAGAGAAATGATGGAGTGAAGAAGGAGAGTTTATGAGAATAATTTTGGGAGGATATGTGTGGTGATAAGGTTATTTATGTCTGTTAAAGAATTGTACACAACATTTTCTTTTTTACTTTTAGCCTTTTGACTAATGAAAATAAGTCTATTTTTTTTTTTTTTCTAAGAAGACTTTCTAATTTAATGAATTAAATGAGAAGGAAATTGAGAGACAACTTAAGTAAATATGACAAATCAAAGGGGAGGGGGGATTTAGTAACTAATCCTAATTTTTTTGCAAATCATAAGTTCCCAATAAAAGAGAAGTGCAAAAGGCAAGACTACTATAAATATTTCAACTCTTGCAATTGTGCCACTAATAAATGTTGGGCCTTTAGAAATGTTGTCCAAGACATGATCAACAAAAGGGTGTTGAAGTTTCGTTTAAAGAAAGACACAATGCTCATAGATAAGGATCCTTTTCCGCCAATGGCCTCCATCAACGCTGACACATTTGAGCTAAGGTTGTTATTACACTTGAGGAAGAAGTAGCTTAAGGAACCTACCTAGAAAAGGTGTTTCACAAAATTTAGGTTCCAAAGAAAGTGCTTGTCTAAGAAAAGGAAGTGAAAGGTAGTAATAAACCTTTGGTGCTTTAAAAGATGAAGGTTCTTCTTCATCCTATGATCATATTTGACAAGAAGCAACTAGGGTTTGTGATTCCACCTCCAGTACAACTAAGCTGGTAGTGGCAGAGGGTGCAATACAAAAAGTTCTCATAGCCACTGACCAGAACATAAAAAAGAAGGCTTTAAAAACTAAGGCCAGAAGAAAGGATGAACAAAGAGCAAGAGACCCATCCTAAACTTGAAAAATCTAAGTTTGGGATAAAGGCTATAAAAGGTATAGTTTTCATTGCAAGCTTAATGAATAGCTCATATGACAATTCATCATACCTTTCAATTAAAGGAACTTTTGTGACAAGGGATATCCCTATTCCTTTAGATATGCAACTACCTTATTACTTTATCACTTATTTTTAAGGCTATAGGTACTGAAGAAGACTTAATAGAGCTAGAAGGAGCCCAAGATATTGGAGGGCAAGAATTGCCTTTTGAGGAAAAGGACTATTATAATGAAATCACAATTTTGACCACCCAATCTAATTCGCTAAAAAGGGTGATATTCGAGAAGCCATTTGTCAATATGATAAAACATATAAGAATTTTATTTTTTAAAGCTCATTTGAATGGGAGACCAGTTCCCAAAGTCGTGATGGATAAAGGGTCAACAGTAAATGTGTTGCCACTCAAAATTTTGATTGCCTTGGGAAAGATATAGGATAATCTAATAGCTGTATAAGTTTTAGTCTTGGTATGTAATAGGAAGATTGCCAAGAAACTTAAAGTCCTACCTATTGAAATCATTATAGGAGTAAGACTTCATTATCTATTTTCTTTATTGTTAGTTGTTCTACTAATTATAATGCTTTCCTAAAGAGGGATTAGATTCATGCTAATTGGTGTATGTCATCCTCCATTCACTAATTTTATTGTTTTGAAAAAGGTAATGATGTAAAGGTGGTATGAGTAGATAGATAACCATTCTTTCCTTTCTTAGATGCAACACAAGATACTTTGACATGGACTTCGAACTAATTAAGTTCATTGGAGGAAGAATAATGGAGATCCTAGGCACATTTATATGTCAAAAGAGGAAATAAAGCATTAAGTGAACAAATTGCTTAAACCAACTGCCATCATGTCATATAAGCTTATTAGCAATCCAATTATCAAAAAGGTTCATGATGATTAAGTATACCAAAAAAGAATTAGTAGCAACTATAGTTATAAAGTTTAAGCCATATGTGCAACAAACTTTCGATAGACCAAACTAGAGTCACTTTAGGATCTAAGATGTTTTTTGAATAAGAACTAGATGAAATAGAGGAAACCTAGTTTCATGACTTATAATAAATACCTTCAAAATTTAAAGATCTAAAGTCGAAAGTACATCCTATAGAGGAGTTGAATCTTGGTTTAGTTGATGAGCCAAGGATAACCTACATCAATTCATTACTTCCTGAGGATTTAAAGAGAGAGACAAATTATAGAGGTGTTAAAAGAATTCAAAGATTCTTTTGCCTTAAGCTATTAAGAGATGTCAGAGCTTAGCAAAAGCCTTATGGAGCATCACCTTTTTATTGAGCCAAACTTTTATCCCTATTAGCAACCATCAAGGAGGATGTCTAAAGAGAAATAGTTAAAAGTCAAATAAATTGAAAAATAATTGAAGGTAAGCTTTATCAAGCCAACATGATATGTACAATGACTTTATAATGTGGTTCTAATGGTTAAAAAAAATAGAAAGCTTCATGTTGTATAGATTTCAGGGATTTAAAAGTAGCCACTCTAAAAAAGTTGTATGACATACCAATAACTGATATGTTGGTTAATGGTTCTATGAAGAACGAGTTACTATCCTTCATGAATGGTTTCTTAGGGTATAACTTGATCATAATAGTGAGGAAAACATCTCAAAGACACAATTTAGGTGGCTAGGTGCCATTGGGACATTTGAATGGTTGGTCATGCTCTTTATTGAAAAATGTTAAAGCCATATAACAAAAGGAAATAATATAATCTTTCGTGACTTGATTGGTAACCATATAAAGATCTACATTGATGACATCATGTTGAAGTAAAAAAAAAAAAAAAAGGCTAAAGATCATGTGAAACACTTAAGGAAAAGCTTCTAAAGAATGAGGGAGAACAAACTCAAATTGAATTCACTCAGATGTGCATTCGGAGTGCAAGCTAACAATTTTCTAGGATTTTTAGTACACCAAAGAGGTGTGAAAGTTGACAAAAATAAAACAAAAGTAATGGTTAAGGCAACCTAGAATAAAAAGGAGCTCTAAAGTTTCTAGATTAGAAAAATTATGAGGAAATTTATTTCTAATCTAACAAAAAGATCAAGGAGTTTTTAGATCTCTTGAAACAAGGCAATTGGAGGAATTTAGATTGGAAGAACATCACCAAGTGACATTCAATAAAATTAAAGAGTATTTGACAAGACCACTGGTATTAATGCCCCAACGGAAGGAGTTCCGCTTAAATTGTATCTTTTAATTGCAAAAAAAAAAAAAAACCATAGGTTGTTTGTTAGCACAAAACAATTATATGAGCCATGAGTATATTATGTATTATTTGAATATAATGCTAATACCTACAGAGATCAAATATTCTTAAATAAAAAAGTTATGCCTAGTCCTTTACTTTACATGTACAAAGTTAAAACATTATTTGGTCAAGTTAAAGGTTTATGTAGTATCTTAAACAAATTTCATGAAGTACAAGCTCAAGACCTTTGATTACTAAAAGGATTGGTAAGTGGACCTTCACTTTATTTATTTTCCTAAAAAATCTATGAAGTGATAAGCATAACAAATTTTCTAGCAAACCATCCTTCTTTGGAGTTATATGAAGGCAAACATATTGAGTTGTAGGTGCATGGGATAGAACAATCATGGGTTCTAAAATTTGATGGGTCAAGCATGAAAAAGTAAACTAAAGTAAGAATCATAATTACATCTACAACATAAGAAAAAAAAAACATTGTCATTAAACTTGGCGTTTGAATGCATAAATAACCAAGTAGAATACTAAACTTTGGTGATTGGATTGGAAATAATCTAGGAGTTGGGAGCAAAAGAAATTTTTGTTGTTCAACACTTATAATTTGTCCTTAAGCAACTAACAGAGGAGTATAAATGCAATGGTATTGGCTCCTTGTTATATTGTTAATCATTCAAAATAAGGATTCATTTCATGAAATATCTTTTTTGCAATTCCCTCAAGATGCTAATTGAGAAGTTGATGAATTAGCCCAAATAGCAAATAAAGATGATTAAAGAACTAAGACATAGATTAATTATTATAAAGAAGAAAATCCATTCATATATTTTAAAGAGAGGTATCAATGTTGAGTCATTCAACACTAATGCATAAGTTATGAGTGACTAAAGGGATAAGTTAAAGAAATATATAAATTGCCCTAACATAAAGATGCCATATAGAATCAAAGTCTATACCCAAAAATTTTTTCACTTCCCGAAGGAGAAATATACAGAAGGGTTTTGATAGTTTGTTGCTCATATGTCTAAGATTCCTAAAAGTAATGGAAGTGATGAAGCAAGTCTAGAAGGAGTTTGTAGAGCTCATCAAGTGGGAACCAAAATGAGGTGGCTATTAAGGAGACATGACTATTGTTGGCCATCAATCTTGAAAGATTATAGTAGTTATCCCAAAAAATGTTGTCAATGCTAGAAATATGAAAGCATTCAAAGGGTCCTAGCTTCAAAACTGCATTCAATAATAAAACATAACCCTTAAGGGTTAGGCCATTAACTTAATTCGCAAAATTTACCCTGCCTCATCTCAAGGTCATAACCTCATTATTATAGCAACTGACTACTTTACTAAGTAGATAGAGGTAATTTCTTTAAAGAAATTAAGAAGACAAATGTTATACAGTTCATTAAGGAACACATCATTCATATAATTGGCATTCCATAATCTATTACAAAAAATCAAGGCATTATGTTCTCTGGTGATAATGTGAAGGATTTTTATTAAGCTTCTCAAGTTAACTTCTTTTTACACTCTAATAGTTGGGAAAAGACTTCAAATAAAATTCTTATTAAAATTTTGGAGAAGATGTTATAATAATCCTAGAGATTGAGACAAGATTTCATTTAAAACTTTATACGCTTATCGTACATAAAAAAAAGAGTTCTATAACTGTTAGTTTATTTTCTTTAACCTATACCCATAATGCAGTTCTTCCTATAGAGGTAATGGTTGTTTCTCTAAAAGATGCAGGACAAAATGATATCACAACTAAGAAGCATAATAAAGCTATGTTATGGATTTAGAATTAGCGGATGAAAAGAAGTTCTAAGCTCTCAATAACTTAGTGATCTAAAAGAAAAAGTGACAAAAGTTTATAATAAAAAAAAAACTTAAAAAGAGAAGCTTTGATGGATGAGATATAGTTTGGAAGGTTATTCTACCTTTGAGAGCAAAAGACAAAGATTATGGAAAGTAGTCCCCTAATTGAAAGGACCCTTTCAAGGTGTATAGGATCTTAGATGGAAAAGCATACAGGCTATCTAGTTTTCAAGTTGAGCCATATAAAGGATTTATCAGGGGCAAATTGTTAAACAAGTATTATCCCATCATGTGAGAAATGATGGAAAACTAAACAAGGAAGAAAGTTACAAGTTGATCTGTGATAATAGAATAAGTTCTTAATTTTAAGTTCAAATAATGTGTTTCAACATGATATTAGAATGGAAGGCCACCAAAATGATTGTGTTTTGTTTTTATGTAAGGTTGGCTACCCAACTACTTTGAGTTTAATATAAAAGTAGGCCTTGTAGCCATTTTATCATTTTATTTGTCTATTTCTTTTTTTATTTTATTTTGTCAGGGGTTTAGTTTGAAAGAAAACCATCACACATGAATACAAAACATAATAGATCCCTAAGGAGAACTCTCACTTTAAGCTTTAACATAATGTCAAACACAAATGGCTATATGATGCAAGATAACTATAGGTGTTGCAATGTAAGAGTTTAATAAATTGGTTGTGTGAATGCGATGAATAACTGCATGATGCAAGGAAATATTCAGATGAAAAATGTAAATTGTGTAAAGTGATATGTTTATATGAAATAGGCTAAAAAGCCATTACTTAAGTGAAAATGAAAACCATTCCATACAATATTAAGAGCATAAAATGGAGACATCAATATCCAAAATATCAAAAGAAATAAAGTAGGTTGCAAAGCAACTTTAAGCTAAAACTTTAAGAGAGTAAATGAGGGCTACCAAAAAGAGATACAGGTCATCATATAAAATACAGTGTAAGAAAGTCAAATAACTTTAATAAAGAATATTGACCAAAGCTTATAATGCTAAGTAATAAACTAAGATGGAAATCATCTTACTTCATCTCTTATAAATAAGTATTTGTGGCAATTAGGCCTCTTCAAGCTCATTATTGAAAGCACATACATGTGAATAATAAGCTCTTAAAGTGGCTTCTTATATTGTCTCTTTTCTCCAACTCCTAAGAATATGGAATTCACATTTGAAATAATCCAACTAACAAAACATGCATCCTCCTAAGAAGTAGCAACTACCTGTGAGGTGGAAAGAGAAGACCAAATTAGAATATCCTAGTCATCATTAAAACTGAGAAGATCCAATCCTAAAAGATGTAGCATATTGATCTTGGCGACTTAATAATTGCATCAAAAGGTAATGAAAGAATAAAGCTCTATCTAAAGGAGGCTCTTATGAGCAATGTAAAGTAGAGGCCAGAAAGCGAGTCTACATATTCTGATAAGGGAATAATGGAGAAATTCATTAAAAAAGAGGTGAGTATTTTTATGTTAACCATGCAAATATTTGTGAATTATGTGAAATCATACCTCAAGAAGTAGTGAAGGAAAAGTGATAATCTTAACATTCTTAGAAGCGTTGCTCTCAACTAAAGAAACATCACTCTCAAGGGCATCCACTATAAAAATTTCCTGGAATACCAATGAAAATAGTGACGAAAGATTTTTGTTGCTAATTATCAATGGGTTCTTAAGGGAATACCATAGTGATGGATTTGCAATTCATCGTTGATTCGATCAGTAACCAGTTAGTTGTCAAGAGCATAGAGACAAAATATTTCATCGATAGTTATCGATGACTTTTAGCTTCATCATGAGTTTGACATGCTTTTTGCTACCATGAAGGATTAGATGCAACAAACTCTAACTTTTATGCTAGTCGCCATGTATTGTCAGACGACTCCAAAATTAAAAAAGTTATTGTGACAGATTTGCTATGGACTAACGATGGATTAGCAATAGATTAACCACTAAACCCTACCCACGATGAATGTTATAGTCACAAAAAATCTATCATTAATTAATGACGAATTTGTCGTTGCTAATTTATCGCTCGACTTAGTGATGGATAATTCATGCTGGATCAGTTCATTACTAAGTTGTCACTAGGCTTAATGACATATAACAGATTCATCACTAACCCTGACTAATGATCTCCCTAGTGACGAACCAAGGTTCATCGCTAAAGGGCTTTAGCCATGAAATTTGTCGGATTAGCAATGAAATTTTCATCACTATTCTAAGAAAATTTTATAGTCGTAAACTCATTAACAACCCTTATATCGTGATCACCTTGCATAGGTTGAGAATGATCAGTCTCATAAATAATAGAGGGATGGTGATAGGCATTACTCAAACCATTATTATCATCATGTTTAGAAGATTCAACCTTGTTTGATATATGAATAGGATTCTAAGGAGTATTTATGAAAATAGACTACCTCTAAGATCTATCAAATCTTCTCAAGTTAGAAGCAAGTGGTGGGGTTGATTTCTTTAGGGTTGAGGGTTTAAAAGTCTTCTTAACTAAAATATCGGGCGTGACTTTTGCCTTACTTTTTCCCCCAATAAAAGGATAAATTTTCTATTTTTTTTTTACCTAAGAGAGGAAGATCCAAACAAAGACAATGAAAAACAAAAAAGATTTGTGAATTAAGATTAACACAAGAAATAAGTGGGTCTAATGACCGCTATGGAAAAATAAGGAAGAACAAAAGAAAACGTATTAGCTAACATGTCTCAAGCTTGTCTGAGACAAGTTCAATAAATCTTACCATTCACCATACATCAAAAGCACAAATATCATCCTAGGTGATCTATACCATTAAGCAAGAAAAAGAATGGTGCCTCTTTACCAGTGAAGCCACTAAAGCCATAGTGACACTCCTACTATTAGAGATAGGTAGAGAGGTAAGTAATATAGGTATCACCTGGTGAGCACTACATTATCAAATCCATAAACAAGGTAGATAATCTCATAAATCTAGGTGGAGTGATAGATAGGGGTGATAATGAAAAAGACCGAAGCTTTGAACACCAATAGTCTATTAGTAGTGTAAGTATAGAAAGTTTTATTCTCAAAACTAATAGAGTGTCAAGATCAGATGTCAAGCAATGGAACTATCGAGGTCCATGCTTACCCTTATAGGTGTCAAGCCAAATTTAATCTATTGTGGTGAGATCTCTTTTGCAAAAAGGGATAAGGTGAAACAAGTCGATCAACATGTGGATATCCCATGTTAAGGAAAAATCCTTCTCTCTTATAGGAATTGAAGAATAAATATTCGGTAAGGCTTGACATGAAATTTTTTATTTTGAGTTTTCAAAGTTTGTAATAATTTGTTAGTTTATAAAAAAAGAAAAAGTGTTAAAGATGCTACCTGAAATTGATGAAAGAAGGAAGTATAGTAGCTTTAATATGTAGTAAAATGGATAGAAGTGAGATGGCAATAAAAGCAACCTAATTTGCATCAGAAAAAGGGATGATAAGCAAATAATTATAGTGAAAAAATTACACTAAGTAATTTATCTCAAATACATTTATATGGGAATCATTTTCAAGATGGTCACTCTATGGGGAAAAAACATGGTTCAGTCACAATTTATTAAACTAAGGTAATTTATTTTGATTCTAAAAATTAACACATAAAATGTGATGGGATGATGGACTATAGAAGTAATGATTAGGAACTCTTTTATGAGTGTGGTTATTAATGAAAGAGGAGAACAAAAGGCTTAGAGGATATGTGACAAATATGATGGTTTATATGGGACGACTTTATTAGAGGGTCTTCTATAGATCAAGTTTGGTGATTTTTTTGCAAAAAGAGAGCTTGAAGAGGTCACTAAGAAGATTAAGGTTGGTGGAGAGGTTGTTGAGGTATCTAGTCATCAACCTATGATATCACTATTATTGAGAATCTAAGTCTCTATTGATCAGGCTATAAACAAAAATGGCACATAGTCAGGGTAAGAGAAAGATGAAAAATCAATAGGAATAAAAGATGAATCTTAGAGGTCAATTGTGTTACTAGGAGTGCCTTTAGGAGAATCTGTTAATGACTATGTCCCAAATGTGATGATCTCTAGGTTATTTAAGGACAATGATATATTTCTTTCCAAATTCAAAGTAATGAATGACAAGTTTGCCTACTGATATTTTTCTTAATGGTACTGTGCATTCTATGCATCACTTTATGAGCATATTTAACACTGATTCTATGCACATCACTACTTTAATATTAGTATATAGGAAAATTCAAAATTTTGCTAATCACAAGAGATGCACACCAAAGAAAGGCAAAAAGTTCAAATAATTATAAAGGAAGTATTAAAAGATGTTTTCATGGACATAAGAAGATATGTCTAGAGTCAAATAGTTGAACCTATATACCCATACTTGAAGCAGATCAAGCAAAAATTGAGATGATTGGAAATAGAATAGATATAAATGGTAAATGATGAAGTGGCCAAGTAGCTACAAGCTAAGTTCTTAAAAAATTATAGATTATCCTAAATGCTTACAAATGTAATACCAATGCTTAAGAATGATAACATGTAAGGGTACGTGTCAATTATAGGTATTTGAACAAAACATGTATGAAACACAATTTCTCACCACCTCATATTAAATGTATTGGTTGACAATGCATCACATGCATGACTCATTTATAAATTCTCACCACCTCATATTAAATGTATTGGTTGACAATGCATCATATGCATGACTCATTTATAAAGGGCTTCTCAAGATATAATCAGATCCTCATGGTCATAAATGACAAGGTCAAGACGCCTTTCATCACTAAATGAAAAACTTTGCTATCGAGTAATGCCATTTGGATTGAAAAACATTATGGCTACATATCAGAGGATAATAACTATTTTATTCTATGACCTCATACACTAAAAAGTAAAAGTTTATGTGAATGATATGATGGTAAAATCCATCACTTGATAAGGACATTTCAAAATATTAAAGAAATTCTTATAGAAGGTAAACCATTATAATCTAATGTGTATTTGAAGTTACTTTCGACTAGATGTTAGGTCACATAGTACGTGAGAAAGGCATCAAAGTGGATAGGGACAAAATGATGGCTATCCAAGAAATGCTAGTATCAAAGAAAAATAAGGAAATTCAAGATTCTTTAGGAAGGATTTAGTATATTAGTCATTTTATCGTAAGGTTGACACTAAATTATTAGTCAATCTTTTATGAAATCTTCTTAAGAAACCTTAATCTTCCTTGTTTGTCTTTTGTATTGGCTCTTAGATAGCCTAAATTTTATCCAAATCCATTTTAATGCCTTTATCACTTACTATATGACCCAACAACTTGCTGAAAAAAAAAAAACTCAAAACACACTTTTTCAAGTTCATCCTTTGCAATAATTTCTCTTAGACCCCAAATTATCATTCTTGAGTGTTAGATTTCACCATCATGTTGTCCATATAAATCTCCATTTCATTATGTATCAAGTTATGGAATAAGGCAATTATGATCTTGTAGTGTGTACATCTTTAATTCGAACAACAATTTTCTCATTTAGAGTTGAAGGATGTCTTGACTTTATCAATTATGGCCATGAGAATTTGATTATATCATGAGAAGCCATCCATAAATGAGTACATCACACGTATTGCCCTCTCTTTCTTAGGCATTAGTACTACATTGATAAGCCATTCAGGATAAAGTACAACTTTCAAAAACTTAGCGTGCAGCTGTTTGGCCATCTCATCCTTTACTAGTTGTGCCTAAATTCTCTTAATTTTATTTCACTAGCTTCAAATGTGGGTATGTAAGCTTGGTGTGTTCAACTATCTGATGGCCTACCTTAGGCATATCTTCATATGTCCAGTGAACACCTTCTAGTTCTTCCTCTACAGTTGTTCAAACTTGTTGGACTAGGATGGTTAATCCTAAGTCTATAACCTTTTTTGATCTTGACAAAGGAGATTGATCATCACTAATATTTCAAATAAGTGTTGATTTTGCAGAAATAAATAAATCTCTCAAGAAGAGATGAAAAAAGTTGTTAAACTCCAAAGTAACATGTAAATCGCGATCGCTATCCAGGATTCGCGACTGTGACTCTTGTTAAAACATGCTAAAAATCAGGCAAGAGAAATCGAAAAGTTATTCTCGACCGTGATTCATTCAAAAGAAGGAGTCCAAAAATGCCAGACGAATTTGCAGTGTGTGTCATGCCTCAGTCGTGATCACAAATTTCAAAGTAACTCAAGATGGCAGCAAGTCCACAACCAGAGCATGACAAGTGTCCCAGGTGACCGTTGAAAGACAAAAATCGCGAAGGCTATGAGTTGGTAGTGACCGTGATTCGTGAAATGGAGAATGCAAGTTCTGACAGACGAATTCACGTCCTGCACAAAGTAATTTGCGACAGCTACTTTTATTTAACAGTTGAAAGGCAACGACTATATTTTCCTGGTGAACCAATGAGAAGCTGCCACATGAACTAGCCATTAGACATAAACGGGATTTTTCACTGTAACTTTTGGCTCCCGTATGGAAATTCAGAATTTATGATCGCGAAAGAGTAGTAGCGACCACGAATGAAGCCTGTCAAGCACTTAATGCAAAATCTATCTAGCACACTTTGAAGATTTTGTACCAGTTTTATTGCAATGTCTCTTTGATGGGTAAAGGCTATAAATACCTCACCAAACATATGTAAATGTAAGAGAATTAATAACTTTATAACCAAACTCTTGCAATTTTGTTACTCAATCTTTTCTCTTCTTTAATTGATTATTTGGTGTGCGCATAAACACCATTTGTAAAGGTTGAAGTGTTAGTATGTTAAAACACTCTAGAAAGGTTATTGTGTGAGCCTAAAAAATATAAGTATAAAGGTTGTTGTGTGAGCCTCTAAAACACAAGTGTAAAGGTTATTGTGTGAGCCTTAGAAAACACAAGTGTAAAAGTTTGGTGTGAGCTTGAAAACATCATTGATAGTTAGTGGAATACCCAATTACTGAGAATTGGGGAGTGAATGTAGGGTCGATTATACTCGAACCACTATAAATTGTGTGTCTTCATTTCTCTTCTACTCTTCTATCTTTAATTTTTACACACCAATTCAACCCTCCTTCTTGGTGCTAAGGGCTAACAAGTGGTATTAGAGCAAGGTTTTACAATCAAACCTTCATTGGGTCAATAAAGATCATAGCACAAGAAGGAATCCACACACATCTCAAACCTTACTTTGATGGAGCAGACTATACTCACTAGAAGTATAGGATGAAAATTTACCTTGATACAGATGTGGCAAATCTCTGGGATGTTGTAGTCAAAGAATGGAAGCCACCCACCAAGGTAGTGGATGGAAGTGAAGAACTCATTCCAAGAGAAGAGTGGGTTGAAGCACATATAAGATCAAATGGCAAGAACAAAAGAGTCATGACAATTCTTCTAAGCTCTCTTTCAAGAGAAGAGATTGAAAGAGTACAATTGCCAAATAGCCCATGGGTTATGGAAATCATTGGAGAACTATCACGAAGGGACCACATTGGTGAAATCCAGCAGGCTAAAAATGTATGTGACGAAGTGGGAGTTGTTCATGATGAAGGAGAATGAGTGCATCACCGACATGACCAACAGACTCCTAGCAATCATCACCAACATGAAGAAGTTTGGTAGGATTCTCACAAATCATGAGCTAAACTCCAAAATTTTGAAATCTTTGCCTCTTGAGAAGTTTGGTGCTAGAGTGTGCAGTATTCAAGAATCCAATCCAGAAATAGGGAAGGTGCAAATAGATGTCTTGATAGGCAAACTCTTAACTCATGAGTTAGCCTTAAAGAAAGATGAGGTGGAAACTACCTCTAGTGATGAAGAAAGTGACAATGAAAAAGAAGAGCTAGCCATCAAAAAGGACCAAGGAGTTAATTAGAAGGAGAAAAGAAAAAAGAAGCTTCAAGAAGACAACTCCTAATCTTAAAGAGAAATCAAATGAAGTCACTTGTTATGAGTGTGGCAAGCAAGGCCACATCAAACATGATTGTCCCAAGCTAAAGAAAAAGAAGAGATGGGATAAGGAGAAGAAGAAGAGTTTCTCAGCCACTTGGGATGACAGCTCAAATGAAGAAAAGGA
>CATIWR010375331.1:0-14465 GCA_949677035.1 Omphalea diandra
TGATTATTTATCCTGTGCATATGTTCATGTGAGATTTCATATCATTTGATACAGTGCATATGCTCATATGTGATTTCATATCATTTGTACAATGAATATATTCATGTGATAATGCCAATGAATAGGGATAGGGATGTTACAATATATACCTTCAAGTTTCATATTTTTCAGTTTATCTAAATCAACACATAAGATCATCAAAATATATGAAAACTCTCGAACGAAGAAGATGTTGACAAGTTATGAACCAGCCCTAATGAAGGAGACATAGTTCTTCACACACACCAAATTAAGCAAAACTTATTTACATTAATTTAGATGAGACATAAAGCTATAAGTTCCATATTTTACACTTAGTTCCTATTCTAAGGTTATGAAATAATGGGTGTAACAATCTGCTTTAACAACAAAACTAACACATTAGCTCTTGTTTCTTTTGAGTTTCAACATCTATACATGATCTCTACCTCGAATTACTTCATAATTCTTCCTAATCATGCATGTTTAACATGTTATGAGGGAGGAATTTTATGTGGAAAGAAGATAAAATCACTTACCTCTTTTGCCAAAACTAGAAAAGCTTAAGGTTCCTTCCTAAGTAGCTTACTTTTTCTCCCTCTTCTTCTTCCTCTTCTTCTTCTTCTTCTTCTTCTTCTTCTTCTTCTTCTTCTTCTTCTTCTTCTTCTTCTTTTTTCTTCTTATTTTTCTTCCTTAGCTCTTTCTTCCTTTTGCTGCCCCTCATGTTTTTACCTCTCTAATTTCATCCTAAAGTATGAGAAATTTAATTTGTATACCTACTCTAATAGGATAAAATCATAGTGGCTCACTACCATTGGTTGGAAGTTTAATTTTGCTCTTTTAGCCCCTCTTCTTCACTCCTTTATCACCTTCATCCATCTATTAATCCCCCTATGCTCCTTATACTTTTACATAAGCTCTAAAACACCTTCATTTATTATAACATGCACACAATATGTGATAATTTACCATACAACGATGCAAACCTCACATTTATGCTCAAGTGCCCTAAATGCAATGTTACAAGTGTCATCATCATGCTTATCAAATTCACATATCTAAATGATCATTTATCCAATACATATGTTCATGTGGGATTGCAAATCACATATGAAATGAATATGTTCATGTGAGGATGCTAATGAATAAGGATAAGGATGTTACAGAATGTGCTTGAATTAATGAAGCAAAATGCACCCTTTGTGGACTCGAAAATGGGAGTATACTGGGCCATGCAAGTTTATTGAAGTCATCTACACAGGGGTAAAGTTACAAGATATTGATAGCATGATTATAAACTCCATTCATGAAGAAGGCGACGAAGAAATATAAGGTCCTACGATGGAGACTGAGCCAACTATGTTGGAAAGTTCAACCCTTTAAGTAGATTTTATCAAGATCGAACTAAAATAGAGTTTTGAAGGAGTTCCTAAAGTGATTATTGGCATAAAGGATGGGAACGAGTGAGGTCCTTTAATGAATCAAAGGGTGAATAAGAGGGAAAGGCCCAAGCAAATGAAACTACAAATGAAGCTGACTTTCATGCTACTACTGATGTTCTTATTTCTAGCCTCTTTAAAGAATATGATGTATTTCTTCCTAAGTTTAAGGCAATGAATGATGAGTTTGCTTATTTATGTAATGTGTTTCCTAATGGTAACGTGCATACCATGCATTATTTCATGAGCATATTTAACATTAATTCTATGCATACAACTGCATTTAACCTTGGCAAATAAGAAGATCTAAAAATTTTGTTCATCACCAGTGATGTCACATCAGAAGAGTGGAGAAAGTTCAAAAATTTGCTCAAGAAATACCAAAGGATCTTTGCTTTGACATATAAGGATATGCCAGGGGTTAATAGGCGAATGGAAAAACACATAATTTTGACCTACCCATACATGAAACTAATTAAACAAAAGCTGCGAAGAATGAGGCCTAAATGGGCTCAGCTTGTCAAAGATGAGGTGACTAAGCGATTAAATGCCAAGTTTTTAGAGGTGGTAGACTACCTTGCATTGTTAGCCAACATAGCATAAGGATGTGCTTTGATTATAGGGATTTGAATGAAACATGTCTAAAAGATAATTTTCCATTATCGCACATCGATGTGGTAATTGATAGCATTGCAACTTGTGTTATGTATTCCTTCATGGATGGATTCTCAAGGTATAACAAGATCCTCATGGCTATAATGAATAAGGTGAAAATGGTTTATCATGGAATGAGGGACATATTGTTATGCCATTTAGGTTAAAGAATGTGGGAACAACGTACCAATGAATGGCAATGACCCTATTGCATGACTTGATCCATAAAGAGGTAAAGGTGTATGTAGATGACATGATGGTGAAGTCTGAAATAAGGGAAGGCCACTTTAAAGCTTTGGAGAAATTCTTGAAGAGGATCGATGAGTATAACTTAAGGATGAATTTGAAGAAATGTATGTTTAGGGTCGCCTCTAGAAAGCTATTAGGGCACATGGTTAATGAAACGGGAATTGAAGTAGGCGTAAATAAGGTATAAGCAATATAGGATATGTCTGCACCTAAAACAAAGAAAGAGATCAAAGGCTTTCTAGGTCGCTTATAGTACATTAGTCAATTCATAACAAAACTCACTCCCATTTGTGAGCCAATCTTCAAGTTGTTAAGGAAGGATCAACCAATAAAGTAGAATGAATAGTGTCAAGATGCCTTTGAGAAAATAAAAGAATATCTTACCAATCCTCTATTTTTGAAGACACCAAAGTCAAGAAAACCATTAATTTTGTATTTAATGCTAGAAGATAACTTCATTGATGCAATGTTATCTCAAGAAGATGGAACAGGGAATGAACACGTAATGTACTATCTTAATAAAAAGTTGATGCTCTATAAGGTGAAGTACAAGCAAGTGGAGAAGACTTATTTAGCATTAGTCTAGGTGACTAAGAAATTGAGGCATTATTTTCAGTCATACTCAGTGGAAGTAGGTTTAAAGCTTGATCGAGTTAAGTACCTGTATAAGGCCCTTTCCATGATAAGAAGATTAACAAAGTGGTTGATCTTGTTGATCGAATTTGATATTAAGTATGTAGTTAAGAAGGTGATCAAAGGATGAGCGATTTTAGAGTACTTGGCACAACAACCTCTCAAAGAAAGAGAATTTCAACCTTCCCAGTTCCCAGATAAAAGGTTAAGAGCAAATGAGCCCAAAGGATTAAGGGTATAATTTGATGAAGTTGTAAATAAGAAAAAGGTAAGTGTAGGAGTAATTCCTATCTTACTCAAAGGAAAGCTTTTCCCTGTAGCTAAGAAGTTAGATTATAAAGTCACCAATAACATGGTCGAGTATGAAGCATGTACACTCGGTCTTGAGCTCTTAAGACAAATAGGAGTGAAGATAGTGAAGGTGTTTAGGGACTTATTGTAAGTTGTCTCACATATAACCGATGAAGGTGAATTAAAAGAAGAACTATTGGGCCCATATTTAGAACACGTGAAATGATTAGTGTAGAATTTTTTGAGAGTCACATTTCATCATCTGCTAAGGAAAGAAAATGCAATGGTTGATGCCTTGGCCACTGTGGTCTTTGTTTAGGATGGAGCATAGGTGATGCCCATAATGCTCCTTATCACACTTTGATATAGATGTCATATTACAAGGATAAAAGAGCAATGCAGGTGTCAATGGAGAATCACACTAGTATTTTAATATATAAAGGTATTTAGAAAGTAATAAATACCTCAATGAGGCCAAGAAAAAGAAGAAATATGTAATCTAGATGTTGTCTCGATAGTTTATGGTCTATGATGGAGTGATGTATAAGAGAATGTCAGATGGAGTTCATTTGTGAAGCGAGGCAGAGGAAGTGGTCATTAGAATCGTGGTAAAGGTATACAAAGGTGTCTGTGGTCCCCATATGAACAGAAAGATACTGGCAAAGAAAATTCTGAGATTGGGATATTACTAGACTACTATAGAGCATGACTATATTTAGAAGGTTTAGAGTTGTTACGAATGTCAAGCTTATGGTAGCCTCAGTCATTACCACCAATAAAGTTACAAAATTTGACCCCACCTTGGCCATGTGTAGCATAGTGCCTCAATATGATCGAAGAAATTAGGCTAGCATTTACAAAGGGGGTATAGGTATATTATAGTGGCAGTGGATTATTTTTCAAAATTGGTAAAGGCTGAAGCCTTTGTAAAGATAAGGCCAAAACAGATGGCATGATTCATTAAGAAGAACCTTATTTGTTACTATGGAATGTCGCACCATGTTTTTATGGATAATGTTGTACATTTCCAAGTAGAAGTTAAAGGTACATTAGGAAAGTATGGGGTAGTCCACCACAAGTCATCACCTTACAAACCCTATACTAATAGAGTATAGAAGGTAGCTAATAAGAATATCAAAAACACCTTGAGCAAGATGGTGGAGAGATGCAAAGACTGGTTTGAGAAATTACCTTTCATTTTATAGGGTACCAAACTATGGCAAAGGTATCAACTGGGATGACACTATACTCTTTAGTGCATGAGATAGAGGTAGTGCTGCCAATTGAGCGAGAAATGAAGTCTTTGTAGGTATTAATCAAGTCTAGCATCCCTGAGTACAAATAGAAGAGGAGTAAACCAAAATAATTAGCTCTATTAGACTAGAAGAGACTGAAGGCCCTGTGTCACATGTAGTTATATTAAGCCAAAATGGCTTATGCATTTAATAAGAAGGTTAAACCAAGCATGATAAGGATTGGTGATCTAGTACTGAAGGTAGCGTAGCCACAAAATCAAAATCCTCGAGGGAAATTTAGGCCAAACTGAGAAAGTCCCTTTGTGGTTAAAAATATGCTCTGGTGGTGCAGTGAAACTGGTGGATATAGATGGGAACAAATTCATCAAACCAGTGAACTTAGATCGGCTAAAGAGGTAATTCATGTAAGGTGTGAGAAAAGTACGATAGCCCACTAAGTCAAAAACTTGAAAGGGAATCTTAAGCAAAATTTAGGGCATAATAAAAGAAAAAGAATAAAAAAGAAGAAAAGCTCGCTAAGTCGAAAATTCGAAAAGGAAGCTTAGGCAAAAGTTAGAGCATAAAATAGAGTAAACATTAGAGACCATTAACAAGAATAGTTGGACAACAAAAAAGACAGAGATGGATGAATAGAAGACCAATGAAGCAAAGATGTCAAGCAAGATAGTAGGGTGGTCTAATGTGCCAATGTTGAAAGTAGAAATCATTCATTTAATTAATGTCTAAGTATGCAAAATGTAAATGATTCACATTAAGCATAATATCATATGGAGGTACATTTACATAATTAAAGTGAATTAGTCATAAATGTTTTTGAACTAGAAGAAAAAATAAAATAATCTTTTTGGTGAAAGGTCATTGTCTACTATTTGCTAATGTGATGCTTGTAGATTTGAAAGTCTTGTAACCATGCTACATAGTATGCATCATCATCAAGCTGTGGATCCCAGCCATTGTAAAACTCATAGATGCAATGACTAACCTATGTAGCCTCAACTCTATATAGGAAGCACTTGGGCAAAGGACCATATACAAATGAAGGAAGGAACTGCACCTCAAATTGGAGAGCATTGAATTGGAGAAGCATGCAAGTTGGGTAAAAAAAAAAAGTTCCTGAAGCCAAGGCAGGAAGGATGACACAATTCCTATGAGTCTTCAGGATAACACGTGATAGGTTCCACCATAGTAAGCTTCAATGAATGTTTGTGGTAGTTATGTGAGACATCCACTCAGCCCATTCAGCTTTAGCAATAGCAGATCTTGATTTTCGGCAATTCGAATGATGTTATGGGAAGTAAGCTTTGATTCCATGGTAGGGGCAACCAATAGTCTTAATCTCTCTTACAACCATATCTGAAAAGAAAAAGAGAAGAAAAAAGGAAAATAGAAAGAAAGTAAAGAAAAAATATGTGCTCATTAGGTTGAAAACCCAAAAGGGTGACCTAAGCAAAAGTGAGCAACTCGCTCAATTGAAATTTTGTAAGGGTGGTCTAGTTAAAAATTAGGGTAATAAAAATAAAATAAAGAAAAAAATAGAAGAAAAGGAAAAAGGAAGAGAAGGAAACAAAAAGAAAAATAATAAGATGTATGTATTGCAAGAGGAATCCTTACCTGAAGTAACAATGGGCTCCTCATAAAATAATCAATCATACCGAAGGCTACCTTGTCAAGTCCCATGGTGGTTTCGCCCAAAATCGCCAATGCGGGGTTTTCCCTTGATTTAGTTTCCTCCAAAAGTGGCAAGATCTATATATCAATCTCTCCATCCTCCCTCCATAACAAATATCCACCCATCAAAATGGTTGTTACAATATAAGCCTGAGCTACCATAACATGGCCTTTATAAGAGAAAATTGTGATGAAAGGGAGCCATAAGGATTTTCTCCTGGCCCAATGTGTACTAAGGTACCTCCTAATACTATATGTAAAATAGCTCAACCATCTTTCATTATATGGGTGGTCCAATTGACGTAGTGTGATATGATCTATAGTTATAGCACAACAGTTAGGAATGGTGCCAAACTCCTCTAACAAGGGACAAATTTTTACATCCCTAAAGTGAAAAGTATGGTTGGTGGGATCCCATAAGTCACAGTTTGCTTACAAAAAGTGGGTGTCGAGGTAGACAAAATATAAGTAACAAATAGCTGTAAGACCAACCCATGGTAAATCGGACCAGGTATGGGGTGAAAGGGATAGGCATGGTTTAGAGGTTGGAAATATAAGTGTGTAGGATAAATGTTAAATAGGTATTTATAGAAGACGATAGGGCTTATAGAGTTATACAACCCTTAATTAGGTCTACATAGCCTTATAGTTGAGTTGTACATACCTAAGCCTAGGTTACACAACCCTCAGTACCTATGTAGGATTAGGCAACACCTCCTTTATACTTTAGGGTTAAAGTTGACATTTATACCTATTTTGGAAAGCACATATGAAAAAATGATAATGTGCACTTAGAAACATACATTTAAAAGCCAAAATCATGCATTTGTATTTAGAAGATAAAATATCAAAATTTGACAAAAAATGGAGGCAATGTCTCCTCAATTCGTCCTAAAAGGTCTTAAGCTAGCATCCAAAAAGGAAATGCTTTCAAATCGCCCAATAAATTGTACAACTATGCAAATATCTATCAAACATCCTATATTAGAATGAAAAAGAAAAAAATATCCTAACAACTAATAAGGCTAGGGTCTCCACAAATCAGTTGCCTCTGCTTCTAGAAGAGATCGCCTCATAATCCTTTGCCTCATTATCTGTAACCACATACCCATGCTCTACTGTCGCCTAGGCTAAGGTTTCAATCTTTGTCTCTAAATCCGCTAGACGTTGATCCTTCTCTTTAATCTCATGATTTAGATAGACACTAGATCATTTCCTGTAAGAAACACAAGGGTGAGGTTGAATAGGACACTAAATAAACAAAACATAAGTTATAAACACACATACATGCATTGCTTTTATACTAACTTGCATAGAGTGAGTCTGCAGTGTCATAACCATTTTCAGGGTGGCGATCAAACCGACCATGATCTAAGCCTAGACACAAGGGCTCTGCAAAAGAAGAAAAAGAAAGACGTTAGCTACAAAGCTTGCATCACATTTAGCATATAAGGAAATAAATAAGAAAATACTTACATAGGTGGTCTTGGTTGGCTTAAATGCATAAGCAAATTGAGTGATCCATAGTGACATCATTAACCTAGTCAATAAAGTCAGTCATGTATGACTCCACTTGACTATCTAACATGTAAGCTAGGTCACCAATCACTACGGGCTCTACACCTCCTAGAGTTGATCCACGGGCTCATATGTGGCTTCAAACAACAACAACACTAGATGTAGAAGCAGGAACAATAAACCTCTAAGCAGCCTATACAATAGTGCCCTAATTCTTATATTGCAAGACAACTCCCTCATCACTCGTATACTAAAGAAATGCTCAGATAGCCGCCTCAGACAAAGGAAGACTCTTTGTGAGTGCTTCAACCATCTAAGACCTATAGAGAGTACTAACATAAGATAGATGCTCCCCTAGCACATAATGAAGTGTTGTGGTGATATATGTACCCTCAAGATCCCTTGTCCAGAATAGACTCATGGGCAGGCGTTGTGGGACAAGTCACTCATCCAAACCCTTGCGCCACCGAGACATACAATCCCTGAGGTACCACTCTCGAATAGAGGGCCCCACTATTATATGATAGCTATAGGAAATGGCTTCCACCTCTACCACATCTCTATAAGACCCCTCTAGTCGAGACACAACTACAATGAAAAAAGGAAACCACTATGAGTATAAAACTAAATAATAAAAGATTAATAATCATGACTCATAAAATTTTATATATGCAAAGAGAGGTACCTAGTCTAGAGTAATTATGTTCAAGTGAGCACATCTAGCAGCTATGTAGGACACGATGCCTCATCACAAGAAATGAGGATAGCTATCGTACACATCGTCTTTAAGGTCTAGCCACTCCAACATAATTAGCATAAGTCTCAAAATAATCAGATGTAGCTTAAGCATAAAAAGAACTAAGATATACTTACAATGAAAACCTTTCAAGCATCACACATATACCATATGCCCTAGAAACACCGATCAAGGTATTTGTAAAGGTATGTCAGTACTATGGACCCCTAGATAAAATGGTACAGCAGACCCAAATCCTCTGACACGGGTAATAACAAAGCTTGGCCACATCAAAGGTACTCAAGAATAGAACCCCTGATAACGCATACAGTAAGAAACAATATGCATGTTGATCAACCACCTAGCCAAAGCTATCGTTAGTAACTTAAGTAGTATCGATGTATATGTTGGATCTTGCAATAGTCCTGCTCCACTTTAGTAGGGGAAACACAGCCCAGGACCTCCAATAAGTAGCCCCTTAGAAGCACTTGTCCATGTACCTCTAAATTTGTAGGCAGGGGAATACCCGCTAACTACAATCTAGTCAGGAAGGTGAAGTCTCTTGATGTAATCATCACCTCGCTGATCAGGGGAAGATAGAAGGTGTGGGTTATTTCCATCCACCGTTCTAGCAGCACATGTGTCATCACCGGGTTAACCTTCGACACCCAGTTCGGTATCATCTGCAAAAAGGTCCAAACACTAATGCCTTCTAAATGAGCCTTAACCTGAGGGTGTAATGTCCAGCCCTACTCTCCAACAGGACCCATAACCCCACCCTCCTTCTAAAAGGCAACAATCCCCTACAAGAAAATGAAAGAGAAGCGAAAAAGGGAATGAACAATGGAAAACACCTACATAAATATGTGTTCTACATATCTATCAAGGTTGGAGAAAGAAAGAATTAGAAAGATCTGAATTCAAAGGCAAAGAAATGATAAGTCCTAGCCATTGAGGTTAATTGTAAGTTTTGAGGGAATTATAAAGATAGTTCCCTATAATAAAAAATGTTTAATGTTCACAAACAAAGCATCAAATGATCGACGAGTTAGCATAATGGATGAATAAATTATTTATAATCCCAGGTATGTACCTTATTTTTTCATAGGTTATTCTATTAATTAATTTTGATTATTTCTTATGCATATCACAAAATAAGGCCTAAGTGAATGCAAATCAAGACAACAAACCAAACTGATAGTATAAAAATAAATTCCATTAAAAAAAAGGTGAATGTCTTAAAAATTATTCTAAAATATTTTATATGCTAACCTAATGTTCGCAAGCAAAAGGAAATTCTAGGACAACACCTAAATCTATAGTGGCAACATGGATGAAAAGTAAAAGTAAATTAAGAGTACAGGGTGAAAATGCCTACTTCTCTAAAGATGGTTCCTTGTAAGATGACGGTATAGGTTATAGACCATCGATGTATTGCTAGCTAGGGGAAAGCCATGTGAAATCATCTTTGTAATTGAGCCTTTTAGTGGGCTCACTTGTACAAATCCCTACCGGGATCGCAAGTGCTCCAGAGCATCCAAGGTCATGATGTCCTTATTGGGAAATTCCTCCTGGACATCAAACATCTCATTGTTGCAATATTCGACCATAGTGATCGCCCTAAAGCTAAGGGAGCCTAAAGAACTAAGTTTAAAGTTTTGAAAGAGAAAGAGAAGAGGAATAGCACAAATAAGGAAGGTCACTTTCAGAGGGATTTATATGGTGGACAAGGGCTATACAACCCCTTCAATCTAGCTTAGGCTAAGATGGGCCTTATAAGCCCACTTTATCACTTATCCTGTGAGCCCAATTAAGCTAAAACTACCAAAACACTCCTAGCCTTCCTTCAAGCCCAATTAAGCCAAAATCGCCAAAATCACCAAAATATCCTTAGCTTCCCAAAGAACCCAAAATATCCAAATTACCAAAATACCTTTAATGTTTCCAAAGCATTCGAAAGATGTTCCAAACCATCTTATATGAGTCAGATCACTAAGATGCCCTTCGATCGCAAACTTGAATCTCATTATTATCTTCAAGGAAGATCTCTTCATCTTCGAAGTACTAAGATTCGTAAAGCACTTCCTATAACATTTAGGCCTAGGTCCATCACCTTGAGAAAAAAAGAATAGACCTTTAAGATAGCCAAAAGGGTTATAAGGATATGGATCCAGTCTTGCAAATGCCAGAAGAACCTGAATGACATAAGAACCACCTAGGGTATGCCTTAGACATAATCATCAATCAAAAATACTGAAACACCCATAAAAAGTGTCAAAGCATTAGTAACTGTAAAAGGCCAATTATCCAATACCAAAACACTCAGTACCTGCTAAAGAGTTGTTAGAACCGCATTAGTACATGCTAGAAAGTTGTTAAAGAGTCATTAAAACACCTGGTACCAACTAAAAAGTTGTTAGAACTACTTCATTACCTTATAAAAAGCTGCTAAAAAGCCACTAAAACACTTAATACCTGCTAGAGAGCTATTAAAATCACGTCATTACATGTTAAAAAGTTGTTAAAACACTTGGTACCTATTAGAGAGCTACAATAATCAGTTTAGTACTTGCTAGAAAGCTACTAAAGAGGTGTCAAAAAACTTAGTACTTGTTAAAAGGCTGCTAAAGAGATCAACCCTAGTATTTGCCAGAGGGTTGCTGAAAGGCAAAATTCTACCTTAGAACTAACTTAAGGGTTGCCAAGTAACATAATAGTTGCCTTAGAAGCTGCTAAGAAAATTGTATCCTTTTGTATCATTTATTTGGTGATTAAGTTTATAACTAATGCCCTATTGTGTCTTGCCTAATAGACATTTTTCAAATGTTTTTTTCTAAGCCCTACAAAGCAGGGGATAATCTATAAGCATCAAATTTTAGGTCTCTAGATATAAAGCTCGATGATGAAAATCATCAAATCTGTTCCATGAAATGTAATAGGAACTGCTAAAGAAATAGATGAAAAGCCCCATGACACCTTAAAGATAACCTAAGATCAAGCCTAAAAGGTTGATGGGTTGTATAGACATGCCTAAGACTGTACAACCTACCCTAAAACCTCTAGCCTTGAGAACCTTATAAAACTTGTCCCCCCCCCCCATAAACCCTAGGATCGTATAGCCCTAACAGATGGATGAACAACCTATGCTTAGTTGTACAACCCATGTGGAAACCCTAATTCTAGGAGAGTCATCTCCATCTTTATGATTGGACATGTCTGTGGTGTAACCATGACCATTTTCTAGCGTTGTGCACTCATCCCACCCTTATAAATGCCTCGTCATTTAAAGAGGAGGAGGCTTGGAAAACCCTAAAGTTACTATATTGAAACTAATTCTCAAACATAAAAAGACTAAACTCTAACTCACCTCAATTCACTCCAAGGTAAAACTATACCTAATCTCTTTAATTTTATGCATTCCTAACTATTTTGGAGGAAAATATTAAACTTGTAAGCCTCTGAAGGCATAAAAACATACAAAGGCATCTAGAAATCCCCTTCATTGTCCCTCTTCTTTTTTACTTTTCTTTATTTTCAAAACCTAGGAAACAGGGGTTGTAGAGCCTTATCTATAGGATATACAACCCTTTGTTTGGGTTGTACAACCCAACTTGATTGGTAGCAACTTTTGCAAAATTATATTTTCTTTTCCCTTCGAATTTTCTTTTCTCCAAAACCTTTTAGGTTTTCCAATGTTTCAGTAATAAAATGGGATGAGGAATAACATCCTAGGATCCCTATTCACCCTAAAATGGAACCTTGGTATGGTTTTGAAGTGGTTTCACAACCTTTTTGCATTTAATGCTCTAAGTACATTTACTTAGGATTTAGTGTAATGTTAAGGTTCTGTTTTGATCTTCTTTTGACAGTGACGAAGTTAAGAACTTAAGGTTCTAATGACCTTAACAGTCTCTTTATCACTATATTTGTGTTTAGAACATGTGCATAGTGTTTTGCCCCCTAATCTTCCCCATTCTTGTGTTGTATGCTAACCCTACATGGTTTGTGGTACATATGGGTTCCAAGTTTAGAGCTACATAAAGTGGGGATTCATCAATCTTATGATCCTTCTTATGATGAGTTTTTGCCTTTGGCCATTAAACATCCCCCAAATGCCTTGTTTTGCATGTTTTACTTCTTTTGATGCTTGTGGTTTACTTATATGATTTTGTATGCTTACTACATGGTTATGTGAGATGTGATATTATGGATTTAGATGCATATCTAGGAACCTTTTGCATGGGAAAGATGGTAATATGTGTTATATTCCTTCCTTGTGCTTTGACTTATTTGGTTTGTTTTACGCTTATTTCATTTACTAACTTGTTCTTCTTTTAGGTGTAGGTGTTATTACTTAAGTTAGGCCATGAACTTGACCTTGATTCTTATCTTATATGATTATGGATGATTGTGCTTGAATGGATGGATGATAATGCATACTAAAACCTTTTTTGTCATGATGCATGACCCTTACCTAATTAATTATGCATGATGAAAATGAATGGATGCATGGATATGCATGATAACCCTTTTTCCATGATGCATGACCCCACTCTCCTTTAGATTAAAGTGATGATTTGATTAGCTCAATCATGCTTATATGTATGTTTATGGGCATTAATTGGACAAATCGATAACTTGATTAAAATATTAAAAGTCAACCAAAGATTCTCTGTTAGAAAAACCTCATTAGTTTTGAAGGAAAATATTAATGGGGTAAACCTAAACATGAGTATAAACACAGACTTTAGGACTAGTAGGGCCAAGAATGCTTATAAGTTTTATATTCATACTTATGCGATGCTAAACCTAAAACATGACATAAAACTTAATAGAAAAACTCTTAAAATGAAGGAAATTTTGTAGAAAAGGGGTAAAAACTTGGCTTAAAATCTTTAATCCTTAGAACTATGCATTAGAAAGAACTAAAAGCCATCATACCTATTAGGAAAACCTTATAGGTGTCATACCCACATGAATAGGTGGGCATCTATACATATATGTAACGACCGTATTCATATTTGCTCTAATACCAATAAATGTAACGACCAATTGTGTTTACAAATCAAGTTGCTCTGATACCAATAAATGTAACAACCATTTCATTTACAAAACTCATACTATTCATGTCCATAATCTGTAATGCTACAATCGGTACCTATCAGAGCACTCAACATCCGGGATTTGCCCGTCAGCCCCGTTATGTCATACAAACTGGGATTTGCACGTCTGCCTTGCGTATGCTTGAGCCCTCTCTAATACCAAAATTGTAACATCTAAATTCATTTGTCAAACCAATAACTGTGGCATCCATTATTCTCATTTGTAAATTAGCTTTGATACCACAAATTGTAACGTCACAATGTGGCTACAGCTGGTACCTATCAGAGCACTCAACATCTGGGATTTGCCCATCGACCCCGCGATTTCATACACACCAGGATTTGCACGTCTGCCCCGCGTGTGCTTGAATCCTGTGATACCCCCAACTGTAACTATCGTCTTCAGTTGCAAATTATGGCATTTCATGTTCGAAAATACATACACATTAGGTTTATTCATCATACATATATAATCCCATATGTATTTAATGTACACATGTGGTAACTAATGTCAGGACCAGTGACCATAACTAGTTCCTATCAAATGTATATACATGACGCAAGGAGAGAGAGTTGGAATTTAGCCGATGACTTATGTTTCATGTCTCTATGCAAAACTTTATGTACCAAAGTGTCCAAAGTCTATGCTTCAGTATCTGAAAAATAATTGTAATTTGATGAATCGCGACTCAATGAATAAAAACAATAATCAAATTCTTATGGTGTAATCCATAATCAAATATCATCAAGATACAATGCAAGTATAACAATTGACTATGCAAGTGCAAATGCAATAGCTTTGTTTTTGTCGTGACCGAGCAAGGCAAACATTGCTCCCGGGATATTCATATGATTCATGTAACATATGATTTGGGACCTATTGGTCCATCTTCCTGTAATT
>CATIWR010375341.1:0-14493 GCA_949677035.1 Omphalea diandra
CTTGTAGTTCTAATGAAGAGGGTGTAGATGCCTATAAAAACTAAAAGAGAAAATATGGAAATAATATTGGGCTTAGTCAACACAAAGTAAGAGATGAATTTCAGAATGCAATGGCTTAAGCATTAGCCAAGATGGGAGAAAACTCATAAATAAAATTAAACTTTCTAGAAAAAAGAATGAGTTCAGGAACATCATTTACTTCAATTGGTGATAGTGGGAAGAGTTATGGGATGCATGATCATGATTCTGTTTTAAGTTGTCTTAATGTGCTTAATGCTCTTGAAGGAATAGATAGACCATTTTATGCTGAAGCAACTAAGATTATACATGATGATCTATTATGGAGAGCAATGTTTTTAGCCGTGCCACAAAAGAGTAAAAAGGATTGGGTAATATTAGAATTTCTTGTTTTAGTCGTCAATTATGTATGTTTTTTCTTTCGCAATAATTTTTTCTATGAACTCGTAATAATGTAATAGATTTGAAAACTTACGTAGCTTTATCTTTAAGTTTGTTTGTAGAATAAAATTATTACTTTTATTAATTGATATGAAGTTCATTTGTTATTATTTATTTGAGCTACTATTTCTTTTATCCTATATATGTGCCTTTTTTTACATGTTTGGTATAAAGAGATCTAGGTATGGATTTGGAGGAGTACCCCATTTCTGTCTCCTTTAATAATTTGTTGAAATTCTTCCATCAACTCGTAAGAGCATTAAACTTATTTTTCACTTAGATTTGTGTGTATTCTCTATTTATTTTTTGTTTCATTTTTGTTTTAATTCATAGCCATGTACTTATAACAAAGTGGTTGTTTTTTCGTTTCTCTTCTTTACTTCCTCCTCCATTAATAATATGAAATAATCTTCAGCTTGTTCAAACCAAATAGCTCCATCCTTTTCAACTTTAACAATATCATTGTCACCAACATCTAAACCTTGGCTCATGTTGTCCATCTAAACAAGGTGATAAATTACACAGTGAAATAAAAATAAGGAAAGAAGAATGTAATGTGTCTCAAATAAGGTGAATTTACAAACTAATTGATATAATCAGTCCCATGTTAATGTGAATTTGCATG
Source organism: Omphalea diandra (assembly GCA_949677035.1). NCBI lineage: Eukaryota > Viridiplantae > Streptophyta > Magnoliopsida > Malpighiales > Euphorbiaceae > Omphalea > Omphalea diandra. Next base: position 1,085 of record CATIWR010375341.1, read on the forward strand.
AACTATTTCACAAAATCAACCCCAATTATTCATGTTAATATAGGATATTTATGTCTAATAAGGAATGTGATTTCTCATCTTATGAGCTGCTACCACATTAAAGCAATACCAAAAGAATAATATATATATGTACCAAAACTAACAGCCCTCAGTCCAATTGTGACACTACAAAAAAAAAAAAAAAATCAGATTTACCTACTGCAAATGCGTAGTAGCTAAGTTTTGTTTTTGTAGTTGCTAAAACCTTAATGACTAATATGTTATAATCGTTATTTTCCTAGTAGTTAGCAACTAAGTAGTAGTTAGAGCTGAGCATAGTTTTCGGCGTTTTCTAAACCTAATAAAAAATTGGATCGAAATAAGTACTGAACCGAAAATATAAAAAAATGACTGAGATCAGGACCGAACCAGAATAGAACCGATATTAATTTAAAATCAATCTCAATCCTCCTTTAAAAATTGTATCAGTATCGAACCGAAACTGGACTGAAACTGAATTAAATTAAATATATATATATATATAGAAATTAAATATTATAAATATATTATATATTTGTAGACTTGAATATTACTTAATATAATTCTTTTTATAATTATAAAGTTATATTTCATTAATATTATACATTCAAAATAAATAATTTTATGTTATAATATATTCTATAATATTTAAAAGGATAGTTTATATAAATAAAATGGATTAAAATAATTATTATTATGATTTTTTTAAAAAAAATAAATTTAAGACTGAACCGGAACCAAACCGAAAATAAATAACCAAATAGCATTAAACAATTAACCAAAATCAAACAGATTTTTGGTCTAGTCCAATCTCAATCCTTCAATTTTGAAGCACTGACTTTTTTGGTTCGGTTTTGGGGTTTTGAACTGATGCCGGAGTTTTTCAAAACCCCGAACTAGATCGGATTGTGCTAAGATCTCGTATTAGCTATTTAGTTATTACATAAGTTAGTCACTAAGGTAGTCACGATTTAGAGACTATCTACTTTTAGTTGCTAAAGTAGCAGTTAATTAATGACATAAGCAACTATGAAGACTGCAAATATGGACTATTTAGCGACTATACCTTGTTGTCGCTAAGGTCTAATTTTAGCTATTAACACAATTACAGTTACCAAATAGCGACTATTTAGCTACTACACATTTTAGTTGCTAAATAGAGATTGTTTAGCTACTACATTTTGTAGTAGCTAAGGTCTTTATTTTAGCTACTAACATATTTGTAATTGTTAAATATAGACTATTTAAATAGTAATTTTGTTAATCACTAATAATTTTTTGAAAATATTAAATTTAATTAAATTTAAATTATTTCTTAATATTATTTATTATTTAGCTTTTATTTTGGTTATCATTAAGACAATAATGATCTTATTGAATATTTAATTTAATTTCATTAAATATTAACTTATTAATATTTCAATATAAATATTTAAAAAATTAAAATGAACTGCAATAATCATATGTTATTATTAGAAGAAAGAAAAAATACAGTGAAATCTAATGTTTGAAAACATTACATTGATAAAACTAAAAATCTAAAAGCAAAAATATTTAAACTAGAATTATCATCTCCTAGACTAGAGGGAAGTTATCTGCAGAGATCTCTACCACCAAATTTCGGCTTCTTATCACAAATTATTATCTTGCTTGTAGAATCCTAAAATGGCAAGAACACAAAGTTGAGAAAGAACAAAACTATCAAGAAATTGCAAGCTTGAACCAAAAAGGTGTGTAGAATAAAGCAACAAAAACATCATAGTATTAAAAAAATAAAATAACATGAAATTCAAATATGACCTATAAATTTAGAGTCAATTCATTCTAATGAATAATCTCAAGCACTTCACATTTTAGCTAGAAAGCATTTGAGCGCTTAAGAAGAAATTTATAAATAATAATTTTAAGATTTTAATTATATTATTTTTATTATTAATTTTACTAAAACTATGGAAAAGAAATAAAGTTAATTTTACAACTAAACTTTCTAATTTTTTTTTAATCAAATAGTCCCCACCCTTCTTTTTTGTTTTCTTAAAGGCTAAGAGATTGATCACTAGCTGTAGAATGAGATATTGGTCCTACTGGACTCATAGTCTAGTAGTTAAGTAATTATTTCTTAATTATTTCATAATACAGGAAATTAAACTTTAAATTCAGAAAAATTCCTATTTCACTTGGATTTAAACGCAGCTGCAAGTCTTGTTGAGGGCAACATATATAGTGTTTTATTTAAATGATTCATAATTGGAACAAAATCCAAGAATTTGTTGTTCACAGGGCTCTGCTTGTGCATCGCTTCTTTTAAACTAATCCACCATCTGTCCATTAAGACGGAAAAAATATATTGCTTTCATGAGTTTTTTTTTTTTTTTTTTGCTTATTTATTAGACTCAACCCACAACTAAAAATAATAGCAACAATATCAATTACGAGAGTTTTAAATAAGAGCTCCTCAATAGGGCAAAGAAGAATTTTAAATTTCTATTAAATTAGCAGAACAGAACAGTAACTTATGAATATTTTATGCCAACTTGATAACTAAGATAAGCCAAATCGTGAATTCCACAGAAACTAAACAAGGCAAGCCTAGATAAATATGAAAAACAAAAAGAGAAGAACAAACCTTCAGCAGCCACATTACATGCTTTCTCCAAACATACAACACAAATATCAGGGTCAGAGGATGCTGTCAAGCATTGCACCCCATACTCTCTATAGAAAATAGTTTATAAATCAATGTTCTGATGCTTAACAAGGAATACATTCACTGCCAAACACACAATAATGAAAAGATAATCCTTTTGAGCAAATCATTTTCAAAGTTCATCAAACCATCCAGTTGAAAAAGTTCATTACCTTGGAATCTTGTCTCCAAGTGTTTTCTTTTTGATTTACTGTTGCCTGTCAGTTTTCCATTGAACATCATTATGATTAAATTATTATCATCTCTTTCTGTATTAGTTGCACATAGTAATTACATAAATCCAAACAATCTGGATAATCGGGTATGACAAGAAAGAAATAAGGAAGATAAGAACATGAATGAGGACAACACATGATGACACCAAAAACAAGATTTAAAGCTAGTTATTCACACTTCATCGATTCAGTTAAGCAACATAAGGAAGAAGCATATACAATGGCAAAAATGGATTCGAGACCTTGTCTAAGAAAACGACGGCCAAGAACGTCATTGAATCTACGATCAAAGCCATCTCCGTGTTGATTAAGGCTAAGTTCCCCCAAATTATCGAAGAAATAACACTTGCAGGAAGCTATTTTTGGCAACAAATCACAGTGAAGCATATAAAAGAAAAACACACACAAACATAAACAAATAAATAAACAAACCTTCCTCTAGGAGAGCGTCGTATTAGGGAGGAGCTTGAAGATCACGAAGTTGCTGCTGGTGGACTTCTTCATGGGCTTCGTCGGGTTGTTGGAGTGGAGGAGCTTAGAGAGGGAGAGGATTTTTGGAGAAAAAGAGGAGTAGAGGAAGGAAGGGATTGGGGATTAAGGAGACAGAAAGTGATTTTGCAGAGAAATAAGTAGGGTGTATCACATCAGGGCAATTAAAAAATTTAATGGATTTTAAAAGATTTTAAAAATCATAGCTATTTATTTAATAGTGATTTTTAAGATTTTTTAAAAGTTAAGATGTGTTTAATAAAAAATTTTAAGAGCGTTTTCAATTAATACTTTTATAAATTTTTTGTATTAAATAATTTTTATAGAATTTATTATTTTTTAATAATTTTTATAAAATTTATAAATTTATGAATGATTTTTAGAGATTTTTATTTTCAAAATTTTGAGAGGATGTAGAGAAAAATTGTTTAGATATTTTATCTTAAAAAGTCATCCAAAGTCTATTAATTTTAAAAGTCAATGATTTTTTGAATACCAATAAGTTTTTATGGTCTTCACAAAAGTTGTAATTAAGTGTACCTGGATTTTTATAAACTTTTTAAAGGTTTTAAACATTTTTTGTTGAATATCCCTTGATTTTTATAGACTTTTTAAAGTCTTTAAAATGTTTAATACATTAAAAGAATTTAATGGATTTTAAAAATCATGGAATATTCAATAGTGACTTTTAAAGACTCTTTAAAAGTCAATATATATTCAATAAAAACTTTTAAAGACTTTAAAAATGTCAATAAAAAACAAGGGTATTCAATAAAGATTTGTAAAAATTTTAAAAAAGTCTAAAAATTCAAGTGTATTCAATACAACTTTTATGAAGTCATAAAAGTTTATCGATATTCAAAATGTCATTGATTTCTAAAATCAATAGTTTTTTTTTATATAGATTTTAGATGACTTTTTAGGATAAAATATCTAAAAAGTTCTCATTGACATTCTTTTAAGGTATCTCAAGACTTTTATATACTTTGAAAATAAAAGTTTTCAAAAATCATTCATAAATTTATAAACTTCATAAAAATCATTACAAACTATATAAACTATATGAAAGTCATTCAATAAAAAAGTCTATAAAAGTATTAATTGAATACACCTCCTAAAAGTTTTTATTGAATACCTCTTAACTTTTAAAAGTCTTTAAAAGTCACTATTGAATACCCCAAGATTTTTAAAATCCATTAAATTATTTAATTCTCCTAATGCAATATGTCCTACTTAAAGATTTTAAAAAAGTGTATAAAATTCAATGGGTATTCAATAAAAATTTTTAAAGACTTTAAAAAGTCTATAAAAACATGAGTGTATTCAATTACAACTTTTATAAAGTCCATAAAGTTTATTGATATTTAAAAAGTCACTGATTTTAAAAAAAAATAAACTTTTATAGACTTTAGATAACTTTTTATGATAAAACATCTAAAAAATTTCCTTTCACATTTTCTCAAAATTTCTCAAGACTTTTTATGGGGGTATATTCAGTTAATACTTTTATAGACTTTTTTGATTGAATGACTTTTGTAAAGTTTATAGATTTTTTAAATAATTTTATGGAGTTTATAAATTTATGAATGACTTTGAATATTTGTATTTTCAAAATTTATAAAAGTCTTGAGAAATCCTGAAAGAATATAATGGACAATTTTTTAGAAGTTTTATTCTAAAAAGTTATCAAAAGTCTATAAAAGTCTATTGATTTTAAAAGTCAATGACTTTTTAAATACTGGTAAACTTGTATGGACTTCATAAAAGTTGTAATTAAATACACTCAAATTTTTAAAGACTTTTTTAAAGTCTTTAAAAATCTTTATTGAATATCTCTTGATTTTTATAAACTTTTTTAAAGTCGTTAAAAGTTTTTATTGAATACATCTTAACTTTTAAAAAGTTTTTAAAAGTCACTATTGAATACCTTATTATTTGTAAAACCCTTTAAAATCTATTAAATTCTTTAATTTTCCCAATGCAATACACCCTACTTATAGACTTTGAAAATAAAAATCTCTCAAAAGTCATTTATAAATTTATAAACTCCATAAAAATCATTAAAAAATTTATAAACTCTGTAAAAATTATTCAATAAAAAGTCTATAAAAATTATTAATTAAATACAACCTCCTAAAGGATTTTACAAAAGGAATAAAAGATAAAAGAAATAAAACACATTAGTATTTTTTTTTTTTAAAGTTACTTACTGCCCTAAGTTAATAGCTAACCTTAGTGATTAAAAGCATCTCCAATAGTATTTTTTATTCTAAAGAGCATCTTTTGCACAATATAGAGTTTCTTAAAGAATTTTAAAATACAAAGAGTGAAAAAATTTGTGCAACTCTAATATACTCTTAATATTTTTAATCTTCATTTTGTTTATCTAATAAATATTAATACTTAATAAAATTAAATGACTACTATGGGATGAAAGAGAAAAATCTGTTCAATAAACAAAGCAAAAATAATAGATATTAATTAATATCTTGTATAGAAAACTGAAATATTTTAATGACAATTAGAGTAAAGAGTGAAGTTAGCTCTCTACATGTAGAGAATTAAACCAACTCTCTACTCTAAAATAAAAAAAAAATGTATTAAAAATCATTTTTTTGGATTTGTCTCTTTAAAGTAAAGAATTTTACTCAAATAAAGAGTTTATTGGTGATACTCCAACCATACGTTAATCACTAAGTTACTATAAAATTTAGTTAAACTTAACTACTATATATAGTTGTTGCTATTTAGCGGCTACTAACCATGTATAGCTAACCACTTAAAATTTAATTTATATATAATTTTAATATATATTTATAATTTAATATATTATATATTATATATAATAATACATATTTATTAAAGAATCAATATTATAATAATATTATGTTAATATTATATATAATATATAAATCATATAAATATTAGAAAATAAATAAAAATACATATTATAATTATATTTTGTTTTATTATTCTATTTTATATTAATATTATATTATAAATATAATGAATATAAATATTATAATTATATTATATATAAATATGATATAATTATAGATAATATATTTAAGTTATATATTATAGATAATATGTTAATATATAATATATAATTATAGATAATATATTTAAGCTATATATTATATATAATATATTAATATTAATTATATATAATAATTTATTATGCAATATATATATATATCTCAACCACTCAACTACTACCATGAGTAGTAGTTAAGTTTAGCGACTAACATATGTTGGTAGCTAAGGTATAAGAAATTTATTTGCACTTAACTACTACAATTGTTAATTGTTATTTAGCGACTACAAACCATGCAATAGCTAATTAGTGGATGATAGTAGTTAAGTTTAGCGACTAACATATGTTAGTAGCTAAGGTACAAAAAATTTATTTGCACTTAACCACTACAATTGTTAGCTGCTATTTAGTTACTACAAACCATGCAATAGCTAATTTGTGGTTGTTTAGCTACTACAAGAGGTAGCAGCGAAGTTTAGTGACTAAAATTTTGTCAGTCACAAAGTGATGAAGTTGGAAAAATTTTTCGCATGAAATTTTACAGTCTTCTTTTAGTTACCACTTTTAGTGTAACTGTTATTTAGCGACTAAATAGTTACTACATATTAGTAGCTAATAATTGACGTGATATATTTTGAGACTATGTTATTGTTATTTAGTTGCTAAATTTCAGATAGTTGCCAGATAGTCACTATTCAATCGCTAAATAGATATTAACAAAATTTTAGTGGCTATTTATATATATTCTTGTGGTGTAAATCACAAATAAAAAGCATTAAAATTTGTCATATTCTTTAGCTGCCATCCATGTCCAAACAACCCCAAAAGTAAGGAACATGACAAGGATAAAGTGCTAAGAACACAAATATTCTCAAATCTAATTCCCTATTCGGATTCTCAACTCAAAATTATTTCTTTCTAATTAAAATAAAAACATAACATCAATTATATGGGATCAAAATGGACAAACAAAAGAAATTTTCAAAAGACAAACCATCAAAACAGTAACAAGAATAGTCTTTTTTGGCTTTCCTATGAAGGAACTATTATGCAGGCAAAAGTTCGACAACAATAAAGTTATTCCTCTAAGTATTAAGAGAAAAAAATTCAAAATTGTGGAAAGCATAAAATGATGTGCAGAAACCAAAATATTTCAAAGGCGAAATCCCTAATCCCCTAGCAATAAAGAAAATAAAAAATTACCTTAAACCAAGCAGCTGCTACTAATAAATAAACCCAAGTCTTATCTCTGTTTAATTTTTCCATTATTTTTCTTTTTTAATTCGTAAGTACAATTGCTATTCATTGGAGTTCTGAAAAGTGGTGTGCTATAATTGGTGTTTTGGGCACGAGATTTGGAGCCTAGACCCTGGCGGTGGCAATGAAATTCTTTACACACAATTTTTAAAACTAATTACACAAAATATAATTTGAATTCATAAATGAAAAAATATATATATATATAAACATGGCTCCAAATTAAAAGCAGTCCATGATCACTTACCTGATTTGCGAGACATGGGAAGAAAAGTAGTATGAATCCAATATTCTACAATATGATCCAATCTAATATTGTCTCTTTTCAATATTATTTCATTCAAAATTCGTTGATTTAATGAGATTTAGAAAAAAAAAAAAAAAAAAAACTAAAGAGAAATTACAGAGATAGAGAACGCTAAGATAGAGGGAAAAAGAGACAGTTAGCATTGGTTTTCTGATAGAAATAAAAAGTGTTCATTTGTTGTTTTTACTATACCGTTTTTTTTTTTAAAAAAAAATACTTCATGATAAGTTGTAAATAAAAGAAAGAAACCTTTGCAGCCAAACACGTTTCATTTTATTTTTTAACAAAAAAAGTGAAAAATAGGAAACAAAAACAATATCGAATGAAGCCTTAGTTTATTATATGTTGCCCAAAGGAGTTAAAGAAACTCTTCTAAATACATTCAACTCGAGTAAAATCTTCAACGCAGAAAGTCTTCAATCAAGTATAATCTTATTCCCAAAGTCTTATAATTTATGTTATCACATATAAATTGATACTATTGGAATTAAGAAAAATTATTATTTTAGAGAGGTTATTAATTTATTAATAAATGAGTAATTGATTAATTTATCGATAAATGAATAATTTATTAATTTAAGAAGAGTTTTATGGATGACTGGGTGACTTTTTCAAGAATTTGTTTGTTAGTTTGATAAGAAAATGAATGGTGCAAAATTTCCCCTTTTAGTCGATAATTGCTTAACCTATGCAATGGTTATTGAAGGGTTGAAAATGTTGTACTAATTTTCTTACCTTCTAATTTAGATCCAAGATTCAACCATGCGATGCTTTGAAAAATTAATATATTGAAGCTATAAATTTTATTAATGTAGGTTGGAACATTCATGTGAAGACAACTATTACAAATTGCTTTTAACATTACAAAATCACGTGTGATGAAGGTATGGCTTTCGAACGACAAGTTGGTGAAGATGAAAGTCATTTCTGATATACATTGTAGAAATGTGATAGATGTTAAGCACCTTTTGAATTATCCTAATGAAAATAATGTAGTGATGTAATCGCCTACTAATACAGAAATTATAAAGGGTGTAATGGATATGCTTGCCGATAAGGTTCATCATTCATATGATAGTTGTGTTTTTATCTTATGTTTTCCTAAATGACACCACAAAAAAAAAAAAAAAAAAGTTTTTAGTGATGCAAAATTTCATCATTAAGTAAGCCTAGTGACGAAATAAGAATGAAAATTTCTCATTGCTAAGAATTTAGTGACAAAAATTTCATTGCTATGTTGATTTTGGTGGCTCATTTTGATATCCCACATCGGGGAAATAACAAAGGGAATAGAGTTCTTTTTGTTATAAATAGAGTACATCGATTGTTTACAAAAGGAATAGTGTTTTGTTTTGTTATAAATAGAGCTTTAATTTCTTTAGTTTAATCATCCCAAAATTGTCTGCTCATTCCTTAGGTAATTTTCAATATTTCTCCCTCTTTTGTAATATTTCACTTTGTAGTCTTTTTCTTAGTGAAATATAATTTTGTTAGTATCCGAGGATATAGGCATAATTGGCCGAATCTCGTTTAATTCTGGTGTTCTTATTTTTTTTTTCTTTATTTTTTAATAGCTATTTTGTAAGGTATAGTTGTAGTGATATATTGTGCTGTTAAATTACTGTTAGGGTGATTCTATCTAGGGAGATTGGGTTTTAAGTGGGCGCCCATTTGTGACCCCTCCAATCTTTTCTGGGAATCAACTATAGTGTGATTTTTCAGTATAATTTTCACTCTCTATTCATCTATAAATTTATTAGGTGACTTTGGTGGGTGGAATATTACCCTTATTCCACAACAATTGGTATCAGAGCCAAAGGTTACTCTTAGTATCCTATGTAGTTACAGTTTAATTTGATCTTCCACATCATAAAAGATTTCATTGGGCTAGTTGTATTTTGCTTTAAAGGCTATTGGAGAATTTTGTAATCGAAATGGAGAGCTCTTCAAAAATATCCACACCTGCCATATCGACAGTTTCATCATAACCCATTTAGGTAAGAACTGTTGTGGTATATTCAAAATTGAAGGTGAAAATCTTTGATGGCACAGGTCATTTTGGTATGTGGCAAAGTGAGGTTCTAGGTGCTCTTTTTCAACAAGATGAGAAAGTATATGATGTTGAGGAGAAAGATTGGAAGACGATAAATCGATTGACATGTAGTACAATTTGATCACACCTTTCTAAAGAGCAGAAGTATGCATTCTTGAAAGAAACTTCTACAAGTAATTTATGGAAGACACTAGAAGAAAAATTTCTGAAGAAAAGTAGCCATAATAAGTTTTACATGAAGAAGAGGCTGTTTCGCTTCACTTATGTACCGGGTACCACAATGAATGATCACGTTACCAGTTTTAATAAGTTGATTACTGATCTAGTGAATGTAGATGAGACATTTAAAGATGAAGATTTAGCTCTGATGTTGTTGGGATCACTTTTCGAGGAGTTTGAGTTTCTTGAAACTACTCTGCTTAATGGAAAGGTTGTTGTATCTCTTAAAGAAGTATGTGTTACCTTATAGAGTTATAAATTAAGGAAGAAGGACAAAAAGGTCAGTTCCAGTGGAGATGCAGAAACTTTAGTAATCAGAGGCCATTCACAGAATCAAAGTATGAAAAAGAAGAGGAGATCCAAGTCAAGGCCCAAACTGAGCAAAGATGAGTGTGCCTTTTATCGAGAAAAGGGGCACTGGAAGAAGGATTGTCCAAAACTGAGAAATAAGGGCAATCCCGATAAAGGAAAATCTATAGTAGAATCAAGTGTTATTGAGATTGATAATGCAGTGTTAGATTACTCACTTGTTACATCTTCAAATGGTTCTTATGATGTATGGCTACTAGATTCAACATGTAGCTATCATATGTGTCCCAATAAGGAATCGTTATTTGATTTTAAAGAACTTAAGAATGGTAGAGTTGTCTACACAGCAAATAACATCCCTTTGGCAACATATAGGAGTGGTTCGATTCGCTTGAAAAATGCAGATGAATCAATCATCACCTTAACAGATGTTCGTTATGTGCCAGAATCGGGCAAAATCTCATCTCTGTCGAGATCCTAGACTCAAAAGGGTTCGAGGTGAAAGTGAAAAATGGAGTGATAAAGATTATCTCTGGTGCACGAGTGATATTGAAGGGAATTCAAAAGAATAATAATATGTACCATTATCTGGGTAGTACAGTTACAGGGATAACAACAGTAATCACTTCTATAGATGGTCGAGAGTAAGAAGCAACTAAGCTATGACATATGCGTTTGGGGCATGCTGGAGAAAAATCTTTGAATTTGCCTACTAAGCAAGGATTATTGGAAGGAGTGCAAACTTGCAAATTGGACTTTTGTGAGCATTACATCAAAGGGAAGCAGACAAGGGTCAAATTTGGGACAACAATCCATAATATTAAAAGTATCTTAGATTATGTCACTTTGATGTTTGGAGTCCCTCTAAAACTAGTTTTTTTGGAGAGAAACACTATTATTTGACCTTTGTTGATGATTTTTCTTGGAGAGTATGAGTGTACACAATAAACACAAAGGATAAAGTGTTAGGAGTTTTCCTGAAATGGAAAAAGATGGTGGAAACTCAGACAGACAAAAGGATCAAACGTCTCCAAATAGATAATGGTGGAGAATATAGAAGCGATCCATTTGAGAAATTTGTGAAAATGAAGGCATTGTCAGACACTTCACTATCAGATCTACACCACAAGAAAATGGTGTGGCGGAACGCATGAATCGAACATTACTAGAGAAAGTTCGATGTATGTTATCCAATGCTGGGTTGGGTAAAGAATTTTGGGCTGAGCCTGTAACATATGCATGCCACCTCATCAATCACCTACCATCTACTGTTATTGATGAAAAAACATCATTAGAGAAATGGTTTGGAAAGCCTGTTACAGATTATGATTCCTTACATGTATTTGGTTCCACTACATACTATCATGTTAAGGAGTCAAAGTTTGATCCAAGAGCAAAAAAAACATTGTTCATAGGGATCACCTCTGGCATAAAAGGCTAACGTCTATGGTGTCCAAAGGTAAAGAAAATAGTGTTTAGTAGCGATGTCACATTTGATGAATCTGCCATATTGAGAAAGGTATATATTGAGCAATTAGATGATACTCCCAAACAGTTAAAGTTTGAGAGAATAGTAATCCCAGCAGATAAAGAAGGTATTGAGACTCATCCAATGGTAAGAAGGAGTTCAAGGACTTATTTAGCAACTTGAACCAAGCACATCTAGAAGGCCAGAGAGGGTGCATAGAATGTCTGGCAGCTTTGCTCATATGATGACTTACAAGAAGACGATAGGATTGTCTGGTCACTATGTTGATATAACACCTCATGTATCTCCAATTATAACTAATGACATTCCTACTACTTTTACTGAAGCAGTCCAAAGTTCAAAAGAAAAAAAGTAGAGGATTGCCATGTATGAAGAAATACAATCGCTTCATAAGAATCAGACTTGGGAACTTGCTAGTCTCCCAAAGGGAAAGAAAGCAATTGGATGCAAATGGGCTTTTGCAAAGAAAGAAGGATTTCCTAGTCAAGATGATGTTCGCTACAAAGTAAGATTGGTGGCTAAAGGCTACGCTCATACGAAGAGAATTAATTATAATGAGGTATTTTCTCCAGTTGTAAAACATTCCTCCATTAGAATTTTGTTGGCTTTCGTAGCACAATTGCATTTAGAACCAGTTCAATTGGATGTAAAAACTGCATTTTTACATGGAAACTTGGAAGAGAAAATCTATATGACTCAGCCAGAAGAGTTCAAGGTTGTTGGAAAAGAAAATTTGGTGTGTAAACTTGAGAAATCTTTGTATGGGTTGAAACAATCTTCAAGACAATGGTACAAAAGATTTGACAAGTTTATGATAGAGCAAAAGCACACCAGGAGCACATATGATCATTGTGTGTATTTGTACAAGCTACAAGACGAATCCTTCATATATCTTCTTCTTTATATTGATGATATGCTGATAGCTTTAAAGAGTCAGATAGAAATTGAGAAATTGAAGACTCAGTTGAGAATGAAGTTTGAAATAAAGGATTTAGGCAAAGCAAAAAAGATTCTTGGCATAGAGATTACTAGAGATAGAAAATCGAGGAGGCTTTGTTCGACTCAGAAATAATATTTGAGAAAGGTACAACAACATTTTGGCATGAATGAAAATATAAAACCTGTTAGTACTTCGTTTGCTCCTCATTTTAAGTTGAATGTCTCTATATCATCGAAGAATGATGCATAACGTGAGTACATGTCAAAAGTACCGTATGCAAGTGTTGTTGGTAGCTTGTTGTATGCTATGGTCTATACAAGGCCCGACATTTCACAAGCAGTTGGGGTTGTGAGCAGGTATATGGATGAT
>CATIWR010375362.1:0-21381 GCA_949677035.1 Omphalea diandra
TCTTAAATATAAATATAATATTTTCACTTAAATAAATTAACATTAAATTTATTTAAATTAAATAACAAATCATTCATAATTAATTATTTTCATGGCATGAAATATTTCTCATAAATAATTTGATTTCTCAAAATTAATAAAATTCTTCTCATATAAAAATTTAATTTCTCATAATTAAATACATTAGATTAAATCAAGTCGCATAATGTTCTTAATTAAATTAAATTAATAATTAACTTAAGTAAACTTAAATAAATCAATACCCTTGATATGATTTAATTAAATTTCTTAAACATTCATTTAACATAATTTATTTACATAACATAATTAACTTAAAAATCATTTAATTTGTTAAATTAGTATATGCAAGGGTATTTTTGTCAATTTTAAATTAACATTTCAATCCATTTCATTTCATTCAATTGCAAACAAATAAAATTAATCTCAAACTATTCTTTTTCATTCCTATTATCCCAAACACAAATATAATTTAACACTTTTTTTTCAAACCAAATTCATTCATTGTATTCCATTAATAACCCTTCCAACTCTTTTATAAACTATCAATCCAAACAAGCCGTAAGTTTCTTCGGATTGGCGGGAAATTCTGGAGCTGCTTCTAGTGGGTCTCTTTGGATATTTCTTCTCAAGTGACAAAAATGTTCATATTAAAATGTGTATATCTATGTCATATCAGTAATTCTCTTGACTAAACACGCCAACTTCTCGTATTCCAATATATGAATTTGATTCACCAAACATAATCAACAAACTCAAATTCGAGCTCAATTTTATTATAATCAAATCCATTGTAAATAACTATGAAATTAATTTTTAATAACTTATATCCTCCTCCATCCAATTTTGATGGGTCATTTTTTCCTTTTAATCCATCCAAAAATATAAATCACTTTCATTTTTTAATCGTTCAATTAACAGTTAAATATCTAAAATATTCTTTATTGATTAATATAAATATTAACATATATAATTAATTTTCATTCTTTGACTTAGAAATTATAGATTATTATACTAATTTTTATTTGAGTTTCAATACAGAATACTTTTTATTTGAATATAAAAAATTATTTAATCTTTGTTCTTCATAAATGAGTTGATAAGAATTATTGTGTACTACATTAAAAAGACTACTAAAAGTATTTTAGTAAAAAAATAGCTAAAAATAATTATATTAATTACAAAAAACTAAACTTTTTCATTTTTGTGCCGATTGAAAGTGTTTTATCAAAGTTGGATGGAGAGAATAAGTTGTCTTGCTTCAATTATAATCTCAATTCTAACATATTTATTGATAACTATATGGAAATGGGATGGAAAGAATGAAGATAGGAGAATCACTATTAAGTACTGTTTTGGAATTTTTTTTTTTTTTGGGACAGTGACTTTCAGTAAGTTTTACATGGAAAATAAAATTTGTGAGTATTTAGAAACAGCGCCATTAAATCTGACATAGAATGGTTAGCTTGAGCAACATTATGAGTCGTACAATTCACTGATCACAGAATAAAAATAAAATTGTACTTGCTGAAAATACTGAGCTAAGTGCTTACAATCATTAATCAATAAATAGAAAATAGAATTGTTCTGTGAATCTCTAATGTCTTCAATCATTTGTCTAATTCAATGCACTGGTTTAACTGCTTGTCCTTGAGCCAAGATAAAGCCTCCCTCGTGCTAAGAGCCTCCGCCTTCCGCATGGTAACACCACCAGTAATTAACCTGGTTCTAGCTGTAAGCATCTTGCTCTCATCATCTCTCACAACAGAACCCACACCAACCTGTCCTTTTCCTTGATAAACAACATCATCAACATTTACTTTAGCCCAATCAGTACGTGGCTTACTCCATACAACATCTCCCTCATCATCAGGTTGATTCAATGAGGCATTTGGAACAAATGGAGCCTGTGCTTTTTGCCATCTAGCCAAAAATTAACTTCTTGAGTTAATTAGTCTATGAGCAGTGGTAGACTTATTTTTCCATATCCAATCATTTCTATGCTGCCGTAAGTTCTAGTAAATAACAGCAAACACTGCACAATAGTCTGTTGAATTTCAAGACAAAAACGAGCTCACCCAATCAGTTATAGACAATATTACCTATACTCTATCTGTTCAGTTGAGAGAACAACTAGCTGTGTTGCGCCAATAGGCAATCAAAAAGAACACGATAAGCCGTTTCTATAGCTTCTCATAATTTGGGACAGCTTGTGCAACCTCTGAAGCTTCTATGGGCAACAATAATTGCTCATTTTGCAGATCAGTAACTCGTTATATATACTGTAAAATATTTATGATCATTGACTAATTTTATCATGCTTATGGTAATACTTTCATATTTCTACTAATCTCAAGAGTCCATGCCGTTGAAAATGACAAAGAACCCATGTCAAGAACTTAATTTACTAATGGCAATATCTAGCTAAAGTTGTAAGAATCGGCTAATTATTACTCTGCATTTGCTGAGACTGAAGAAACAAATTTAGGTAGGGCTAAAAATTGAACCGAATTATCATTTCTCATTAACTTAGGAAGAAAAGAACCAACATATAGCTAGCAAGTACCCCTGGTTTCACACCAAACCACATTGTTTTTTTCCCACATTTGGCATCTCCTTGACCATTGAATATTTTAGAAGAAGTTTGACACCTGTTATTCACCAACCCTTTTCAAAATAATCTATAGAGTGCACCTATTAGAACGATAATCTATAATTAACAACTATTATTTTTGTTTTTGAATAAATAGATAAATATTGCTTAAATTTTAAATTTGAAATAAAGTTAATCTATTCACTTCGATTATATATCATTTTTTTCAATATGAAATTCATCTAATAATCAAGACACTCATTTTTAAACATTTCATAATTTTTAAACATTAATCTATAAACTCGTACCCGCTCCATGTGATGGAAGGTGTTTCATCACTTTATTAATTCGAAGACGAAATGGTAATAATAGTATAAATAGGATTAGTTATTTATTATGCGTTTCTTATTCAATGATTTGATATAACAAAATATTTTTTATAGAAGAAATTCTGTAGTTGCCCAATTAAACTCCTACACACATTTCCCCATCTAATTCAACCCCTGCACTGTTTTAGTCGGTAGATTAAATGTATATATTCTTTTCTACACTATTATAAATTATATTATTAATATATGAATTGAATATTTAATTTTGTGAAACTCTAAAAAAAAAAGTCCACGTGCAAATGTGCTCTGATTCCATATACTTATAGCCACCAGTATTAAAAGTGCTTTTCGAAATCACAAGACAACCTTTTTATTCATCCATTATTAAGCCCAGTCTTATAATTAGTCTCTTTCATCCAATAAGAGGTTTATCCATTTCACCTAAACTATTTTTTAATGTTAAATATATTTATTTGGATCAAATCTAATAGATTTGTAAAAAAAATTATTCCTTTTAATTTTTTTAATCAATTCAAATTGAAGATAATAAAATAAATTAATGATTTATTTCATTTATGCGTAAAATTATCTATGAATCTTTCTTCTTCTTCTTTTTTTTCACACTTTATTTTATGATAAATCAGTGAACTTTTATATATTTATTAACTTTATATCTTTATAATTGATTGAAAAATAAATTAAAATGCTGCTTGGTATATTCCCTCACGACAACAACATCACCCCTTCATTATATGTAGCATTCATTCATATGAAGATTAGGACACTAAAAAAGAAAAAAGAAACATAATTTCCTTGAATTCTAATTTTCGGATTAGAATCGTGCTTAGAAAAATTAAGGATAAATTTACTAACTAATCTAACCCTGGGGACCAGACTCGTTAATTATGCCAAAGGCACTAAATGAGTACAACATGAGAAACAATTAAAAATAGAAGTAAATTTTCACGTTAATTAATGTCCATTAATCAGTTGCACCGACTGATGAGGACCACGATGCTATATGTCAGAAATGTCTGTGGCTCCTTGAATTTAATCGAAATCTAGTGGCTGACATCAAATGAACCCAGTAGCAAATCAAGAACGGTACAGTAACAAAACCAGGAAAGTAGAGCCTCTAGTTTAAAGCTTCCAGTGTTCCAAGAAAAATGAAAAATATACTAAACCAAGGGGCCACAAGAAAGACAGGGAGCACATGTTTCAACATCACCACACCATTCCATATCCTCTTTTCTTTTCTTCTATAAATAGCGAGCTTCTCTTGCCGGCCATTTGCATTTAATCTATCATTTTCCAGTTATCTGGTCATTTAGTAGAACAATAAATTCAAGTAATCAAGAAGATGGAGGCAATTCAGTCCTGGGTTTTGGAGCACAAGCTTAGCAGCATTGGTTAGTTAGTAACACTAATCACCCACTAATCCTTTTCATTATCAACTATATGGTGAATCATTTGCTTTTGCTATCATGGGTATTAATGTAGGAGCATTATGGGCAACAGCAGTTGGAGGATCACTAGCTTATGCAAGAACAAGGACTCCTCTTAAGCCAAGTCTGAGGCTCATTCATGCCAGGTGATGATAAACTAGTTCTTGATTTTGTGTAATATTTTTGTTTTTGGGTCTGAGATACTAAAATGCAATAGTTTTTTTTTTCCCCCTTTTCTGGGTTGGTATAGGATGCATGCACAAGCCATAACATTGGCAGTCCTCTCTGGTGCAGCAATCTACCATTACTATGAGAAGCAAGGAGAGAATGCTGCTTCTGCCAAGGAACAAGTTAACTAATTTATATAGTAGTTGCTTGTTGTGAGGTTGAGAATTAGCTGTCATAACTAAGTTTTGTACTTGTTCTCCTATGATCCATCTTTGGATGGGAGACTAGTTGAGAAATTTGCTAAATGTTATGGTGGATATACCTATTTCAAATAATTAATTAGCTTATGGCTATTAATGTACTTCCCATGCTTCTTTAAATATTTAAATATCTTATCTTTATATAATGTATGTATCCATTAAGTTTTGTTTCTTTCCTTTTGTCTCCCAATATATATCCATAAATATAGGTCAATTCTATAATTATGTAAAATTTTAACTTATGCGTTTGATATATTAATAATTTGTGATAATTTTATCAAAAATAAAATTATTTAAAATAATAAATAATTATATGTATTAATAAAATTATTATTTAAATACTTAAAAATTATACTAATTACAATATCATAATATAATTCTACATTCAATATTGTATATACATATACAAAGATCTTCACAATCCATATTTGTTGGAAATATTCATAAAATGTGAGACTGAAAATCAAATTTCCTTTTTACTTAGTTTTTAATACAGATTTTTTTAGTAATAATAGATCATTAAATTTCAACAAGATAACTTAATTTTAAAAGGATAATATTTTTCTATTGTCCAAGCAATAGGAAATACTTTCAATTTATAATATGAAATCTTTAATTATAGCTGTATGATATTTAAAATTATATTATTTTTACAATTAATTTCAAAATTAATGTATTTTTTAAAAATTAATAATTCAAAATCAAATTACAAGTTATAATGTCATATGATAATATTTAAAAATGTCAAATGATGAGTTCAATGAATTTTCCTACTGTTCGGGCTCTAGAAAAATATTGTCATTTTAGAATATAACACAATTAAATCTCAAAAAAAAAAAGAGACAAATTAATGTAAAATTCATTCATTTTATTAAAAAAAAAATAAAGTTATTTGAGCGCACTGTTATCTCCATGGCCAACTTACCTCGCCCTTCTCCCACCCTTTTCCACTGTACTATTGATCAAAACCCCACCAAGAAAGCTTTAAAAATCACAGCAATGAACACATCCATTCTCGGAATTGATTTCTATTTTCACCATGATTTCCTATTTCCGTTTTCGTTCTCGACTGCTATTATACCTTCCCACCACATTTCGTTGTTCCAAGAATCCCTCCTTTTCTTCTCTCGCCAAACAAAACCCGCGTCGGACACCCATTTCCGTCATCGAAAATCCGAAACCTACCCTGATTGTTTCGGATCCTAATACATATGATTATAGCACAAAGATAAGTGTTTTAGGCCGAAACGGCAAAGTTAAGGAAGCAAGGAAACTTTTCGACGAAAAAAATATTGATCACGACAGCATGGTTGAAGATAGAGAGCTTTTCAATTTGAGGACAGAAAAAAATATTGTGAGTTGGAATGCTATGATTAATGGATACGCAAGAAATGGACCTTAAAGTGAGACTTTGAAGCATTTGATCCTCATGATTCGATCTAACTTTAAGCCAAATGAGACTACTATCACTACCGTATTGACATACGTGGCGGAATAGTGGAGCTTATGCAAGCTCATGGCCTAGCGATTCATCTTGGGTTTGAGCATGATACATTACTTGCTAATGCTCTCGTTAATATGTATTCTCGATGTGGGGATGTCCTCTCAGCTAGGTTTGTTTTCGATTGGCTTGAGGCCAAGGACGTTGTATCATGGACTGCAATGATATTAGCTTATTCAAACCATGGATGTGGTCATCATGCATTACAGGTATTTACACGCATGCTAAGATCTGGAGCTACACCTGATGAAATTACATTTGTTGGAGTCTTATCAGCTTGCAGCCATGCAGGTCTTGTCAAGAAAGGGGAAAAGCTCTTTGATTCAATGAGTTGTGCTTATGGTGTAGAGCCAAGGGCTGAACACTATTCCTGCCTTGTAGACGTCTTAGGACGAGCAGGGGAAGTGAACAAGGCAATGAAATTGGTCACTGAAATGCCTCCCCGTGATCGTGATGGTGCTATTCTGGGGGCATTGTTGGGAGCATGCAGATTGCATTAGGATATTAGACTGGCAAATCAGATTGGTAATGAGCTAATAGAGCAAGAGCCAGCTAGCTCCGGGAGTTACACACTCTTGGCTAATTTGTATGCAGACTCTGGGAAGTGGAACGAATTCGCATAAGTAAGGAAGAAGATCAAAGAAAGGAATGTGAAGAAAGAACCTGGTTTTGGTCAAATAGAAGTACAAGGAAAAAGCCACATATTTTCGGTGAGGGACAGAAACCACCCTCAAGTTGAGGAAATTTATGATTTCCTTGATCACATGTTGCTACCCTGATGCTGGACATAGGCTACAGTACTTCAGAAAGCACACCTGTACTATTGCCAGTTTCAGGTGAATAGAAGGCAATTTATTAGTCATACAATTTCCATATGAACATTTTCAAAGTTTGGAAAGGAAAAATCTTTGAAGGGCATCTAAAATCTGAGTTTTGCAAAACTAGGATTAAACAGGGAGGTCTAATTTGACTCATGTTATTTACCATAGCACCACTGGGATGAAGCAAGATAGCAATTATTATATGGGGCTGATGAAAAGGTGAAAACCTCAAAGATCTACTGTGACTTAGATTGATCACCATGACATTACTTGCATGTTCTATGGAGCTGATTATAGTTGTCCATATTCATCTTCTTTGATGGCTTGAAATAGTTATATTTCACTAGTCCCCACATGTATAACATTAATGGAATTATGCATTCCTAGAACCCAAGAAATTCTTGTAATTTTTTTTTTCATTTTTAGTGCCTCGTGTAATTTTTCTTGATATTTAATTTTGTACATAATTTAATTTGCTTGATACTTCGAATTTTATTACTAGTTTCTAAAAAATTCTGTGCAGCTCATGTGATTGATCAAACAAAGCAAGTGAAACTATTAGATAGCTTGTCAAATTTCAGAATATGTTAATCATATAAACTTGCAAATTAATTTTATGACTCAAAAAAACATTAAATTTCATGTTTAGAAAATAAATGCACTGTAAATTAATTGATATTCACTCACTTAATTTAACTAGTTTAATGATAGTTTTAGAACATTATTCTTTTCTATTGATTAGATAATTCGACAATAGAAAGTTAATAATACTTTTTGGTGGCCGAGTACTTGTCTTGCAGTGAAAGGCTAATAATTCAAATTTTGGTATTATTTATTAAATTTAACTAATTTTCTAAAGTTTTAAAATATTATTTCTTTTTATTAATTTAAAAAAGTTGGCTGCATAAGAAATAATACCTTTCAATGATCAAATATTTGTCTCATAATATAAAAAATTATTATTTTGACATCACTCATTAAATTTAATTAGTGCTATAGAAGTCTTAAAACATGAATCTTTCCCACTTACTAGAAAATTGTTGTGCAAAGAAAATAATACTTTAAGGTTAAAATTCAAATTTTGTTCATTTTATTTTTTAGAATTATTTTTTATGCATAAAAAATAATATTTTTTTTTAATGTCGGCCATGGTTTCACCATAGAAAATTGTCTCCCATATATATATATATATATATATATATATCCCGATTCTGATGATAAGCAGAGTAATTATAGTTTCAAAAAAAAAAAAAAAACGGTAAGGGTAATTACAAGTTTCTCTCCGTCGCCGTCACAGAAGAAAAACAAGTATCTGTCCATGTGGGCCGCGCAACTGCAAATATCTGCCTTTGCGTTATCTCTGTCCGTCTATCTATTTGCCACTTCATCGAACACTGATAGCAAGCTAGCTACATAGATGGTATTGGAACTATAGAAATCCAATCTCTAACACAATCCTAGCAGTAATTACAAGTGGAAGCTCCAAATTCCATCTGCGTACGTCTTATTTTTCCTTCTTATTGTGTTTTGCTATTGCTTTCCATCATTTACCATTCGATTCCGATCTTTCAGTTTTTGTGCTCTATAATTGGGTTTGCTAAGCTATCTTCAACTGCAATATTTTCTCAATTTGTGTTTCCTTATTCAGTTGATTTCTGATGATGGGTTCATTTGTACGCTTGCAATTGAGACTGTTAATATGGTTAACTACATGCTCGTAGTTTATTAGCAGCCATTTAATGGGCACTCGACTTATCTTTCTACAAATTTTTATGGTTGTTTAGTGTCAATTTCCCCACTGTAATCTTTCTCGGGAATTGGAAATTTTGGTGATTGTATCCAAGAAAATCACTTTTTAATGAAAGAAACTGATATTTGTAGATGTGATAGGAAGGTATTTCTGATTATTTGATGGCTTCATTTTCAGCTTAGGATGTGTTTGCTTAAATTTCTCCATAGCAATGTTAGCAGAAAGTATGTATTTACACTGCCCAAGCTTGGTGTTTGAAGAATTTGAGTTATGCGCTTACTGGGAGTCATGGCACACATCATAGTGGTGCAGTAGTTTACCAGCTTTTCAGTCTAAGTTCGATGAAATAAATTTGATATTTTCAAATAAAATTCTTTCTTGTAAATCTTGTTAGAATAGAAATGGAGATGCATTCTTTGCTTTTGCTTTCTTTTTTGTAAATATTGTTTACTCTCTGTTTAAAAGAGGAGGATTATACGAACATTCCTGATCAGTTATGTCGGGCAGATAATTGAAGTTTTTGCTTCATAGCTGTCATCATTATAAATGGAAGCTTTTGCTTCATAGCTGTCATCCCTATAAACCTTATTAATCAGAGAGCAATCCATCAACACAGTTCTGATTGTAAGCTTTTAGAATCTTGTTTCTGTTGCAAGGAGACAATGAATATGCAGGATATAGATTTGTATATAAATGCTTTCATATACTTCTCCATCACCATTATGAAGCACAAAAAATAAATTAACTTATGTATTCAAATAATATTCTTGCTTGTTAATCTTGTCTGATGGTGATGGGGGACTCTTTTGTTTACTTTTTCTAATTGTTTTTTACTCAAGTGTCAGAAAAAATGAAAATTTTTGTTTCAGTTATGTCAGGCGAATAATTAAAGCTTTTGCTTTGTAATGATCTTCATTATAACTATAATAATCAATTAGAGTGATCAACTCATTAATTTGATTTTGATCATCTGCCTTCAGTGTCTTGTTACGAGAAATACACAGGATACTTCCAAATACAAATGCTCCAGCAACTCCCAGCAGTATCTCCTACTTTATGGAATTCAACTCCAAAGGGTGAGTTGTTCTTTTTCATATTTACATCTACAGCTTGCAATTAAGTGTGATGGGGACTCTTATATAGGTGCATGTAGTATCCACAGAGAGGACCTAAGTCACATGAAATTTTTTGAGCGCCCTTATTGTCTTTAAAATGCTATAAGTGACATCGCTGAAAAGCAAAAAGTTGGACACAGTATTCTTTTACTGAGATGCATTAGTTTGGTTCTCATTTTGCACTTTGCAGGTCTTTGCTTGGCTATCAAGGAGTTCAAAAAGCCTCATGTGTCAGATCGAAGTTCAGAAAAGCTTAGGTTGAAGGTTTTAGCGTCGTATTTTACAGGCTTTTTCTTTGTTTTGAATCTACTACTCCACACATGAATTTCCATTCTTGTTTTATTATAATGCCAGTTATGCAGAACAACAATTAACATCTGTCAGACATTTCTTTTTGCAGTTTTGTTATGTTGAACTCTTTCCATGACTTTGGAGTCTTGAATTTTTTTTCAGTGATTGTTCTTCACAAGCCATTAGGTATCTAATATACAAGTTTCATTACAGTTGCAGTTTGGGCTTCAGAAACTTCACAAAGGTGTACCTACAGTTTTCAGGTCCATCTTCTATGCCAGGCACAGACCTGAACGAGATCCAAATTTCAAGAATCCAGAATCATATCCCCAGAATGTGGATCTTCCACCCATACTTCCAAAGAAAAAAAAGAAGCCCTATCCCATGCCTCTCAAGCTGATCCAGAAGGCTGCAAGGAGAGAGAGGAAACTTGCAGAAATGGGTATTGAGAAGCCTCTTGAACCTCCAAAAAATGGATTGCTTGTCCCTGATCTGATTCCCGTTGCATATGAGGTACTGGAGGCCTGGA
Source organism: Omphalea diandra (assembly GCA_949677035.1). NCBI lineage: Eukaryota > Viridiplantae > Streptophyta > Magnoliopsida > Malpighiales > Euphorbiaceae > Omphalea > Omphalea diandra. Next base: position 10,821 of record CATIWR010375362.1, read on the forward strand.
AAGTTTTGATAAAAGGAGTTGCACAGCTCTTACATTTCATTCCTGTATATGGTTGCAGGCAAGTTGTACTCTAATAACTAAATTTTCTAATCATTAAGTCAAGCAAATTGCTTTTTTTGTTTTATATGTTAGACTTGGACATGAACTTGCATTAATCTGTGTACAGTGCATGCTCCGAAGTTCATGTGGCGCATACAGGTCACCACATTCAGGACTGTCTTGGTCCATCTAGTAACAAGCGAAATAGCTTCCACTCATGGATTAAGGGTTCCATCAATGATGTACTTGTTCCCATTGAGTCATACCATCTCTATGACCCTTTTGGTCGTCGCATCAAGCATGAAACTCGGTTTGATTACAACAGGATTCCAGCTGTTGTTGAACTTTGCATCCAAGCTGGTGTGGATATACCAGAGTATCCTTCTCGCCGAAGAACAAACCCAGTCAGAATGATTGGAAAGAAAGTGATAGATAGAGGTGGATATGTTGAGGAGCCGAAGCCATGGCGTTTTGGAAATCCATCGACCTCCATTGATTTTGATACGTATGGAGCGTGTGAGCGATTTTCACCTCCCCCATTGGAAGATGTACCAAGGATTGCACAGGAAACCATTGATGCATATGCAATTGTTAGATGGGGTGTAAGGAAGTTGATGAGGAAATACACTGTGAAGGCATGTGGGTACTGCTCAGAGGTTCATGTGGGACCTTGGGGTCACAATGCTAAGCTTTGTGGGGAGTTCAAGCACCAGTGGAGGGATGGAAAACATGGTTGGCAGGATGCTACAGTTGAGGAAGTTTTTCCACCTAATTACGTATGGCATGTTAGAGAGCCTGAAGGACCTCCCTTGAAGAGTGCACTCAAAAAGTTCTACGGCAAGGCTCCAGCCGTAATTGAAATGTGCATGCAAGCAGGTGCACAAATCCCTGAAAAATACAAGCCTATGATGAGGCTTGACATCATGATTCCTGAAACTGATGAAGCAAAATTTGTTGCATAATAAGATCAGTGAAGATGGTAAATTTTATACCTTTGTGCAGGACAATTAGACTCTTGTATAAAATTTTCAGGACATGACTTGTCTACTTCAATGATTGGAAATGCCATTGGAATCTACATTTTATTTGTCTTGAGACAGCAGTTCTCTGTTCTTGTGTAAATTGTCCAGTTGTGTATGGTGCAGGGGGGGCCTACCATGACCTACAAAGAGATATATTATGGATGTTTTAGCAATGCCAAAGTAATTCCCCTGGTATGCTATCATTCCACCATGCTCTATTGTAGCTAGCTAAAATTTCAAACATTCACCTTTGTTTTGCATCCTTGAAACCAGCATATAAGAGACGAAGAGTGCAAACTCTTAAACAGGACAGTTCCCAGGTTCTGTGATAAATTACTGGCAGCAAGCTTTGTTTTCTTTGTTCATTTAGTGCAACATGATAATGATGCTGATATCTTGTGAATGCCCACAGAAGACTTGCGACTGCATTTGACATTCCTCTATCACAATAATTCTTTTACTTTATTTTTAGTTCATGGGAAAGAGGCAAAACAAGACAATCTACTTCAAATTATTGATGTTTTGATGGCATAACTTGACAACTACTTGATCAAGTGTTATCCATCTAATCGTCACAATTATATTCCCTCAATAATCACTTGCCTCACCGACAATCAGCATCTCAAACTACTTTCTTTTGTCCCAAAATCTCCAAGGAATATTTGGCAACTTAGACAGTGGAACTTGATTCTAAGTTGTAGCAATACGTCTATCTACAACCGTTAGTATTTAAACAATTTTTAAAGGGGTTGGTTATTAATATTTGAACTCCTCTCAACATTTGTAAGTATTATGAGACATGCGCTTAATGACTATGTCCAATCATTAGGGAAGGTGGTCAAGCATGGTAAGGATTTGACAGGCCAACCTGGCCTTCAAAAAAGAACTACTTGGTAGAGATTGTTAATGTTAAGTGGTTGCGGGGACGTGCTTGCCTTGCACATAGCGGTTGTTGTAAGGTTGGAAAGTCCATTTCTTCTTCCTGACTTTCTGATTCTTTCCTAGCCAAAGTGATTTGTTTATTAAAAGGCTTTCCTTCAACAATCTAATTCTCTGATTGACAACATCACTCTTTGCCTTCCATTTCTTATACTCATTCATTGACAATTATACCTCCACCTAAGCTGTTTTTCCCCTCCAAATCCTATAACCTCAAAATAACAAAAAATTGATTAGGTGCTCTTATAAAGGTTGATATGGACATTTCATCTAAAGTAACTAAAATATGTGGAATAAACATAAAGCAATCATATAGTTGTCCCCTTCATCAAATTAATTAACGAGTAGAGGGAATATGTGTGATCTGGCAAACCTTTATAATATTAACCAATTCTATAGTTTTGAGTATAATTGACCTCAACAAAACCCATCTCATCCTCTTCAGCTAGCATTAACATCATCTTCTTATTTGTCTTTCTTCTGGGTATTCAAACAAATTAAGAGGCAAATATGGACTGCTCCATTTGCACCTCAATGCCTTCTACTCTTAGGCCTCCAAGAAATACCATATGTGGGTCATGCTATGAGGGAGCCAAACTGTAATCACATTGATGAACAAGTTTGAAAACGATAAAGCAAGCGACGATGGCAATACCCCGGTCGTTTCTTTCTGAAATTCGTGTAAGGCAAGCTCTACTTTCTTTGTTTCTACTTTTTTTATTTGCTGTGTTGTGTTTGATTGTTGAGAAGCTGTATTTATGTAATTAGCAAAAGATGGAGATGAAGCTGTTAAAAGTTTTAACTTAGATCACCAAACTATTATCACGATAATCTATCTTATGCTTGTTTGGGTTTAATCCTTAACATCCCATCTTACGTAACTATTGGAACTTATGTTCAAATTAGTGTTCAATAGCTTGAGTTCTTGGTCTATACTAGTGGTGGTTGGTCAGTTAATTAAGTTGGTTAACGATCATGTTGGGTTTTGGTATTATTTCGGCAGCCTCAGCCACTAGCAAACATTCCAAAATGGATGAACAGTACGAAGGAAACAGAAGATGAACTGAATGACAAAATAAATTTGCTGACTAGCTTTGTTGCTTTATTTAGAGACCAAATTCTTACTGACATCCAACTCAACCCTGGCAATGGTGGACCTTCCATTTCTGCTCATAGAGCCTTACTGGTAATTAATCTTTCTTTCTCTCCCTCCCATGCACACAAACTATGTTATTTATTTTATTTTATTTTTCTATTTCTTGAGTTTTATACTAGAAAATAATTCACCAATCTAATCCATCACTCCGATTAATTTGCACTTGTAATCATTAAATTTTGATCATAATTTATAATAATCTTTTATCTATAATTTTATTCAATTAAATATCTAAATTATAATTTTAATGTAATTTTCAATGATTAAGTGAGCGGAAATCTGATGTGGCATACTTTAGGCATTGCGTTAAATTTAATTGGACGCAGAGTCTCGCCATCACCCATTACTTATCCACTTCCCTTGTGGCCTTCACTTCACGCTGCGATTAAAGTTTTTAGAATTAAATTAAATCCATCGATCCTGCTCGATTGTGACCGGATAGACGAGTTCCTGATGCAGACGCGATGGGTGAGGTCCGAGAGGATTCAGGCGAGGAAAGGAAGTTGATAAGAGAAAGCGAATATGAGGGGGAGACAAAGCTTGCGGACTTGAGACTTGTCGCTGGAGAGTATGCATGATAGGAAGAGGTGGGTAGTGCCTAGTTTTCCGGGGTGGGAGGCAACGGCGGGGTTGTGACGGTCGATTTTTTTATTATTATTTAATTTTAATTTTAATTATATTTTCTTTTGTTTCTTTTTTTATTTTATTGATTTTTTCTTTATTATTATAATTAAAATAAATTAATACAGTATTTAGTTAATTCAATTCAATTTTTTTATTATTATTTAATTTAATTTTAATTATATTTTTTAAAATTTTATTTTTATATAAAAATTAAATAAGTTAATTTTTAAAAATAAATGAATTTGATAATTTAAAAATTTAAGATAAATAATAAAATTAAAATAAAAAACTTATAAATTAACAACGTGCTTTCAATCAAAAGTAATGTACCTAGAGTAATAATAATATATCTAAAATAAAAAATAATATATTTATAGTACAATACTAATAGATGTGTATCTCATTTATGATATTAATATACTTTTATAATAAAAAGTTATGTGTCGTGATTTTCAAATTAATGAATTTACTTTTTCAAATTAATATACTTGTAACTCAACACAAATGTACTTAAATGAATATATCTATAATACAACACAAATATATTTAAATATTTGAATAATAGTTTTCAATCGAAAGTAAATGTACGTAAAATAATAATAATAATAATTTTTATTATAAAAAATATTAGTAAAAATATTATTATAATTATAAATTATAGAATAATATAAATTATATATAATATTTATATAATATAATAATTTAAATTATATAATTATAGTAAATATAATATAATGTATATGATATTAATATCAGTATATATAATATATAAAATAACATAAAAATTTTATTTATAAAAAAAGAAAAAAAATGGAACAAAAAAAAAAAAAAAAAAAGCTTGCGCGCATGTAGTGCACGCTTTACTATCTATGTTGCAATATGAAAGTCGTGTGTGCAGTTCAGAGGTGAGTTGAATATCGCAAGGCCCAGGACGACTGATGTGGAAAGTGTCTCATTAATGTTGATATGTAAAATATAAAAATGCTTAGTCAGCACATATTTTTATAACTATAGAAAAAAATTTATACTTATATATATAGAGAGAGGGGTAATTATGACAGTTATTTTATGTGTTATTATATTATTAGGTGAATATATAAAAAAGTGATATACAATTAATATAGACAAATTTTTATCATATAAATACTATGTCATGTCAATTTTTTATTTGCTTAGATATTGAAAATTACATTTAGTTATTATTTAACAAATAAGCAAGTAGAATTTTAATATAAAATTATCTAATTGAAGATAATTATTAATACAAATAATAAATCATTGAAAGAAATTATAAAATAAATAATTAAAAAAATTTAAAGTTAAAAAATAATTTTTATATAATATCTATTTTATAAATTAATTTTATTTACTTAATCACATAATTTATATAAATATTTTATTTTATTAATATTTTAAATATATTTAAAGTAATATATTAAATTATATATGCATGAATAACCAACTAATAATGCTTTTATTAACTGAATTATATTTATGTTACACAGGCAGCAAGATCAGAAATATTCAAGAACACATTAGACTTAGATACATGCAAAGCCCCAGCAAGTGACTCCATAGCACTTACTGAATTGAACCATGAAGAGCTACAGTCTCTCTTGGAATTTCTGTACAGTGGAAGGATAATGTAGCCTTTTAATAATAAAATGACTTATAGGGCCCTATCAGCCAGGCCGCGAAGGATACTGTAGCCTTTTAATCCGCTTCTGGATTCCATGTTTCCTGGAATTCCTATCCTGCTTTTTAAACACTCATCCTTACTGTTTCTAAAAAAAGTCTTCATTAATTAATGTTATTTTATTTTTTTATTTTTTTTATTTATATGGGGTCAAATTATTTAGCACTCTCCATGACATTAGTAAATTAAAAAAAAAAAAATCAACTTTTTGCTTCTTGCTTCTCAAAAAGAATTATTTTGTATAAATTTTGATTTATAAAATTGTGATAATTAATTTATATGATATATCTCGTGAAACAATATATAAATTATACATGTATCAAATTTTAAAAATTGTGCTATTTTAGCACTTAATAATAACACACTTTGATGGGTTATATATATATATATATATATATTTGTTAATACGTTGTCAAATTTCTATTTTTTAATATCATTTAGTGTGACATTTGAAATAATGGACTAATTAAAGTTTTATTATTTCCTTTTCTTAAAAAAATTTCATAGCAATTGAAATCTGCCCTATCACTTTAACTAGGTTCAATGGAAAATCGATATTTTAATTTAATAGTAAGATGAAATCATTTAGAAGTGAACATTAAGGTTTGAATCTAATCAATATAATATTTTTCTCCTTTAATGCTGAAAAAAATCAACAGAAAACTAGAAGTTCCATACGTATATATATAATATAATTATAAAATTTGAAAGTATACAAATGATAAAAAAAAAAAAAAACAAAAGAAAGGGAAAATAAAAATGTTTACATATATGTAAATCAGGAATGAAGAAATTATTGATAATGCTCTTTTGCATGAAAATGTTCCAATGGACAGCCAGACTTTATGTATCATATGGGAATCTTTTTTATTCATTTGGACTTCACAAGAAAACAAAAACCCAACTGCTTGCCAATCAAATTGTGGTGTAGAACCTAGCATTCTTTGATTTATAGCACTAATTGCAATATTTCACATAAATGGAATCATCTATAACCTAAACAACTTGTGATTGTTTGGACTTTCATTGCAAGAAAACAAAGAGAAAGAAGCTCATGATCATACATTCCATTTCTTTAATTTCCCTTCGCCGAATTATAACTTGAATTGGAACATTGATTCCTTGATTAATTAACAACATTGCAAACCTAGCTAAGTGGGAATTGATTAATTAAAATGACAAGGATTTTTCATAAAAAGGGAAAAAAATGCTTGATTTTGATATTACTCTTGCTCATCAGTGCTACTCTCACTCCAGTTGTTAATGCCCTGCATCACAGCTTGTTTAATCATCTGGGCATCAACACATTCGCCTTCTTCTTCGTTCTGCAAATTCGAAAATAATTTTTTGCACCATTAATTATTGCATCACGAATTAATGAAAGAAGAAAATTCCCATAAAAACATTCACCACCCATAATTCAATGGATGCCAACAATCAGATTATTCTTTTTTGATAACTGAAGTTATTCCAAAACACAAGAAAGAAAAAAAAAAAAAAAAAAGACCCCACTAGTTGCAACCGGTGGCCAAACAATATGGTACGTGCGAGGCCAGTACATCATAGTGAAAATTACACGGGCAAGCAAACCTATAAAATACTGCAGTAGCAACAAGACATCACTAATGACTAGATTGAGCCTCGCACTAAATGAACTAGGATGACTCGATGAGATGATAGCAATACCCAAAAAGAAAATCAATCTAACATTAGCAATAACAGATAAGTATTTGAAACACAAAAATTCCAAAGAATAATTACCTCATAAATGAAACAAAAAATTATAATATAAAAATTATAATTTCTCGTAAATTTGCCAAGTTCAGTATAAATATATAAGCTTATTTAGACCGATTCAGAGAGGAAACACATCGAATGATCAGTGATGCCTAGAAACTCATTACCGTGTCAACCAAAAAACCATAATAATAATAATGTAAATGGAAGAGATAGGTGCATAATTTTCCATGTCCTACATATATACCTCTCCTCCAGCGGCTTGTAATCGAAAACTATCAGCACAAGAAACCCTAGCTTCTTGAACATTCAGACCCAGTTCTTCAAATGCTTCTAATATGAAGACAAGCAATCCAGGGCAGCTCCTTTCTAAATATACATTTATTAGAAAACCCTTATTATTCTCTAGGGTTTCTACTGTGACCTGCAACAATAGCAATAGTAGATTTACTACTGTTGGGGTTAACAAGACAAAATAATACAAGAAAAAAGAAAATATTATTGTCTGCAAAAAGATCAATTATTGATTAATAAAGAAGAAATAAAGAAAAAGAATAATAATAATAATAATTAAAAATCGTACCACAGGCAATGGATTTTGGTGGCTCGAAGTTTGTGTAGCTGCTATATCTTGATTCAGTCTATCTACCTTCTGTTTTAGCTCTTCAATGTACTTGGTTGCATCTACAATGATTGAGGTGTTGTTCAGCTGTTACATGCACAATCATTTATTTGTTACAAGTTATTTCGGTACACATACAAAATTCCATGTTCTTTATTTTTCTTTTTGCCCTTTGGAATTAACAAAGAAACGGCAAGGTAGTTGCTCTTGCTCCCCTATTCTAGCCACCTGGTTCTACATGAATTAGATGAGAAAAGCAAAAAAAAAAAAAAAAGAAACTAGGATCGATCTTACTCGGTATTGGAAAGGAAAGAATTATATGTACTATATGGTTGCAGAAAATGTTTATTGCAGTGATGAGTTATTATGTGCAAAATATATATATGTATATATGTGCATGTAAGAAGCCAATGGAACCAAAGGACTGAGCAAGAGGGAATTACAGCATGAGACTTGGTGATTGAACGAAGAAGTTGCAGCTTCTCATGCAGTGCTGCTCTCTTGTTCTCTCTTGAAACCATGCTTACTAATTCCTAGTTCCCCCCTTTATTTTTCCTTTGTTTATCTTTGATCACCGAATATCTTCTTCTTTCTATCTTCTATCAGCTATCTTCTTCTTCTTCTTCTTTAACTCTCTGCTATATGGTCTGATGAGGGTATTTAATAAGAGAGGCTGAAGCTCTCAAATCTATAGGATTCTCTTGTGTTTTCTTCCCACATGACTTCCTCAGTTTCTTCACACCACAATATAATATAGATTCTCGCGGGACTTACCTCAATGCCCTCATCATAACTTTATTATAAAAGAAAAATAACGTACATGTATTCTTTTTTTTTTTTTGAAATAAAAATTAGTAATATTCCTTGAGATAATTTGATAAATATGGTTCATTAGTATATTGTATGTATTTATGTCATTTTCTCTTCCATGATAACTTTGGATCCTAGCAAGTTAGGATATATACTTTTAGCTCTTTTCTCATGGAAACTTAATTCTATATTTAAGAAAATAGGCATTATCTTTTTGTAGGTCTAAATCTATTTGCCTCAAATGAATAGTTGAATTTTCTTTTCTTTTCTTTTTTGAAAAAGGTAAAAAAAAAATTATTTTCCTAAGTCAGAGAATATGATTATATTTACCAAATACTTGCATTATATACAAACAAATAATCTCCTTCTTTGTTTGCCTTTCTTTATTATTTTAGAAGACATAATGAATAAATTAAATATTACCAATAGTCGTTTTCGTTATTTATTTTTCTTAAGAAAATGTGAATATATTATGAGTTTAATAAATAATTTAGTCCTTTTCACATTATCTTTTAAATATACAATTTCAAGGTAGCGAATCAAATCAATTTAATCATATCAACCGAAAGAGTGATCAATATTCTTTTCAATATTTTTTAGAGAAAAAGCAACTATATTCCTTTAGTTAAGGAAAATATAATACCATTTATTTGAATCATTAATTCAAAATTAATATTTAGCTAATACTTTGTCTTTATCTTTTTACTTGTAATTATCAACATCGAAAATATTAAATAAGAAATATTATTACAATGTTCTTAATCATAATTTATATATTTTGGATAAAAAAATTATCTAAATTTGACTTATTTGAAAAGAAAATTTAAAATAATGCAAACTCAACGTGATATAAAAATTTTTTAGTCAAATTTGATTCAACCTTAATTCAATCTCCTAATTAATCCAAATTGACTTAATCCTAATTTGACTCAAATTTTATTCAATTTAATTATTAAAATTATTTAAAATTTATTAAAAGATTGGACTAGTCAATTTCTAAAAATTTCACCCTAAATCTAATGATAAGTAACTAATGTCACTTCAAAAAATGCCTCAAAAAAAAATGTCACTTAAAAAAAAACCCACACACATTCTTGTATTCATGCACTATATATGCTCACATTATATGGTAGAATTCAACTCATGTGAACATGAAGTACGTACACACTTGAAAACTTTCTATTTTTTGTAGGTGTATTTTAATAACATCGGTCAAAATACTTGCTTTTAAAGTGCAGAGTTGGAGCAAAAACAAAAACCCTAATAATTTAAAATGAAATATAATTTTTTGGAATTTTTACTTAAATTAGAGAAAAGGGTGTTGTGGGAAAAGGATGAAAGAGATGTGATATAAGTGAATATTAGAGGAGAAGAAAGGAATCAAAAGAACTCGTGATGGGGAAGGAATGCAAAAAATAGCCATCGAAAGAAGTGAAAGAGAGAATGCAACAAATGAATTTTTATTAGTGATTTTGGAATGCATCCAAACATTCCTCACGGGGGGCCTTTTCTTTTCTTCCCTTCCTTTTCCCTCTATCACTCGATCTCTCTCTTACCAGCCGTCATCCTTTGTCTTCTCTTTCTCTCTCTCCACACGTGCCATTTCTCCCTTCTCCAACATCTCATCCAGTGAGAATTTTAGACCATTTCCAGTCATATTCTTTTCCCCTTGGGAATTGAAATATGTTTATCTTACAACGTCATTGCTTCTGCGCAACACTGCCTTTAAGTCATTTCACAAATTACTACCCTGTTGGAGTTGTAAGATCTTTCATTTAAAATTAAATTAAAAAATTAAAATTTTATATAATATTCAAGTTTTATTATCTAAAAATTTAATCTTTTAAATTGAATATGATATTATTTATATTTTGATATATGTTAATAAAATCTAATACTATATTATTGAATCATAG
>CATIWR010375386.1:0-11618 GCA_949677035.1 Omphalea diandra
TATATATATATATATATATATATATTGTTAATCAAGGAAAATAATCTCACTTACAACAATGAGATAAAATTATATTGCATTGTCACTTATCAAAAATACTATGTTATTAATATAATAATTTAACAAATGATAAATATTTGTCTAAAATTGAAACTGAGATAAAAAAAATTATTATATAATAGTTGTGAACCCATACATTGTATGGTATTATTATAACAATAAAATTTTATTTATTTTTTCAAAACTTTAGTTAATTAGTTGAGTAATTAAAAATTAGTATATAAATAACAATTAAAATTATTATTATTGTTATTTATAATATATTATTATTTTATAAAAATATTACCTAATTACAAAAAGTAAAAATAAAATTCTAATTGAATTAGTATATAAATTTTAATAATAATATAATTATTTCCATAGAGAATAAAAAAATTCATGGTTTCACTTTTTTTAGTTCTTTTATTTTTTATTTATTATATAGCAAACTAAATTTTTATTATTGTCAAAGTTCTAAAGAGTATTAACATTAAAAAATTCTATATTGTTAAATTTTCTAAATTGTTTTTGTATGCAAAACTTTCTATATTGTTAAGGTTTCTAAATTCTTTTTACATGAAAAATTTCTTATATATATATATATATATATATATATATATATATATATATATATATTAAACTTATTATTTTTTAATTAATTGAGTAAACAAAACATTAATTGTTAGCCTATTTACCTCATGAAAAATAAAAATATATTATATTATCATTTGTTAAAAATTTTATATTTATCAATATAATTGCTTTGATAAATGACAAACACTTATATGAAACTAAATCCAAAACAATAAATAACAAATACTTATATGAAACTAAATCTGAAACCTAAACTTGATAGATGACAAACACTTATATGAAACTAAATTTGAAATCTGAATTAATTATAGATATATTGATATTGATGTTCTAGTAATGGATAAAGAAAAAATTTATTTTTCACAATAGTATTTCTATTTCACTTATAAGTTGATGTTGGGCCTTTACTTTGAGTACTCTATATGAGTACATGAGAGTAATTGCATTCCTAAAGTAGGCAAAATGATCTTTTTTTTTTTTTTTTTTTCAATAATTCATTGATTGTGTTAACGCGGGAAATCCTAATTGATATGAATATGATGGCTAAGATTGCTTATTTGGACGGGCAATGAGATGGATATTAGAGCGTAGTATTGCATTGGAGTCAGAATATGCATCAGGAGGGTGTGATTGCTTTCAAAAGAAGGTATGAATGATTTTTTTTTTTTTTTATTCCAATATAGTCTAATGCTTGAGAAATTTGAAAGGTAAAAAAAATTTCTTTGAAAATTCGGTCCAGTCCTAGTATTTTGTTAAACTTATTATTGACAAACTTCCTATATTGTTAAATTTTCTAAATTCTTTTTATGTGAAAATTCTTGTACATATTATTAATCTTATTATTTTTTTAAATTAATTGAGTAAACAAAACAATAATTGTTAGTTTATTCACCTCATGAAAAATAAAAATATGTTATTTTTATATTTATCAATATAATTGTTTGATAAATAACAAACACTTATATGAAACTAAGATAACAAACACTTATATGAAACTAAGTCTGAAATCGAATTATATATATATATATATATATTGATGTTTTAGTAATGGATAAAGAAAGAGATTGTCTTTCACAATAGTATTTTTATTTCACTTACAAGTAGACGTTGTGAATCTGCTTTGAGTACTCTATATGAGTACATGAGAGTTATTGAATTTCCAAAGCAGGCATAGAGATCATTTTCATCTCAATAACTCATTGATTGTGTTAATTCAAAAAATCCTAATTAAGATGAATATGGTGGTTATGACTGCTCATTTGATAGGCAATGAGATGGATATTAGAGCATGGCATTACATTGGAGCCAGAATATCTATCAAGGCCATATAAAGGACATGGTTGCATTTAAAAGAAGGTATGAATGATTTTTTTTTTTTTTTGGTCCATTAGTGTCTAATGTTTGAGAAATTTGAAAGCCAAAAAAATAGTCATTTGAAAATTCGGTTCGATCCTAGTATTTAGTTAAACTTATTATTGTTAAACTTCTTATATTATTAAATATTCTAAATTCTTTTTACATGAAAAATTTCCTATATATATATTGTTAAACTTATTAGGCTTTTTCATTAATTAAGTAAACAAGACATTAATTATTAGTTTATTTACCTCATGAAAAATAAAAATATATTATATTGTTACTTGTTAAAAATTTTATATTTATCAATATAATTGTTTGATAAATGACAAACACTTATATGAAACTAAGTCTGAATTCGAATTAATTATAGATATATTGATATTGATGTTCTAGTAATGAAAGATATTGTCTTTCATAATAATATTTTTATTTCATTTATAGGTTGATATTGGACATCTACTTTGAGTGCTCTACACGAGTACATGAGAGTCATTGCATTCCCCAAGCATACATAAAGATAATTTTCATTTCAACAACTCATTGATTGTGTTAATCTAGAAAATCCTAATCAAGATGAATATGGTGGTTATGACTACTCATTTTAAAGACAATGAGATGAATATTAGAGCGGGTATTGCATTGGAGTCAGAATATTTATCAAGATCATATAGAGAAAATGGTTGCCTTCAAAAGTAGGTATGAATGATTTTTTTTTTTTTAATTCCATTATAGTCTAATGCTTGAGAAATTTGAAAGGCATGAAAAAAATTTTTGAAAATTCGGTCGAGTCTTAGTATTTTGTTAAATTTATTATTGTTAAACTTCCTATATTATTAAAGTCTATAAATTTTTTTACGTGAAAAAATTACTAAAAATTACTATGTATATTGTTAAACTTATTATTTTTAATTAATTGAGTAAAGAAAATATTAATTACTCGCTTATTTGCCTCATGAAAAATAAAAATATATTATATTGTCACTTGCTAAAAATTTAATATTTATCAATATATTTGTTTGATAAAGACAAACACTTACATAAAACTAAGTCTAAATCCCAAATTAATTATATATATTGATATCGATGCTCTAGTAATAGATAAAAAAAAAAAAAGATTATCATTTACAATACCATTTCTATTTCACTTAGAGGTAGATGTTGGATCACTATTTTGAGTACTTTATACGAGTAAATGAGAGTCATTGAATTCCCTGAGCAAGCACAAAGATCATTTTCATCTCAACAACTCATTGATCGTGTGAATCCATAAAATCCTAGTCAAGATGAATATGGTGGCTACGGCTGCTCTGTTGGACGGACAATGAGATGAATATTAGAGCATAATATTGCATTGAAGTCAGACTATCCATCAATAGCATATAAAGGACATGGTGGCATTCAAAAGAAGGTATGAAAGATATTTTTGTTTCATTATAGTCTAATGCTTGGGAAATTTGAAAGGCACAAAAAAAGTTTTTCAAAAATTCAGTCCGGTCCTAGTATTTTGTTAAACTTATTATTGTTAAAATTTGTATGTTGTTAAACTTTCTAAATTCTTTTTATATGAAAAATTTTCTATATATATTGTTAAACTTATTATTTTTTAATTAATTGAGTAAACAAAACTTTAATTGTTAGTTTATTTACCTCATGAAAAATAATAGTTTATTAACCTCATGAAAAATAAAAATATATTATGTTATTGCTTGTTAAAAATTTTATATTTATCAATATAAATGTTTGATAAATGACAAGCACTTATATAAAACTAAGTTTGAAATACAAGTTATATATATATATATATATATATATATATATATATATATATATAATGGATAAAGAAAGAGATTGTCTTTCACAATAGTATTTATATTTCACTCATAGGTAGATGTCAGACCTCTACTTTGGGTGCTCTATATGAGAACATGATAGTCATTGCATTCCCTACGCAAGCACAAAGATCATTTTCATCGCAATAACTCATTAATTGTGTTAATCTGAAAATCCTAATTAGGAAGAATATGGTGGTTATGGCTATTATATTTGGACGACATTGAGATGAATATTAAAGCATAATATTGCATTGGACTCAAAATATCCATCTAGACCATAAAGAGGACATGGTTGCATCCAAAAGAAGGTGTGAATGATTTTTTTTTTTTTTTAATTCCATTATAGTCTAATGCTTGAGAAATTTGAAAGACACAATATTTTTTTTTTTTTAAAATTCAATCTAGTCTTAGTATTTTGTTAAACTTATTATTGTTGAAATTCATATATTGTTACACTTTCTAAATTCTTTTTACGTGAAAAAATTTCTTATGTATATGGTTAAAATTATTATTTTTTAATTAATTGAGTAAACAAAACATTAATTGTTAGCTTATTTACCTCATGAAAAATACAAAGATATTATATTGTCACTTATTAAAAATTTTATCTTTCGATATAATTATTTGATAAATGACAAACACTTGTAAGAAACTAAGTTTGAAACCTAAATTAATTACATATATTGATAATGATCTAATAATAGATAAAGAAAATGATTGTCTTTCATAATAGTATTTCTATTTCACTTGCAGGTAGATGCTGGACCTTTGCTTTGAGTACTCTACACAAGCACATGAGAGTCATTGTATTTCCTAAGTAGACACAAGGATCATTTTCATCACAATAACTCATTGATTGCATTGATCCATAAATTTTTAATTAAGATGAATATGGTGGCTATGACTGCTCACTTGGACTATGACTGCTCACTTGGACGTGCAATGAGATGGATATTAGAGCATGATGTTGCATTGGAGTCAGAATACATATCAAGAGTATATAGAGGACATGGTTGCACTTAGAAGAACGTATGAATGATTTTTTTTTTCCCCCATTATAGTCAATGCTTAAGAAATTTGAAAGGCAAAAAAAAAAAAAATCTTTGAAAACTTGGTTTGGTTGTCGTATTTTTCAAAATGTTGAATTAGACCAACAATACTTAGCCCTAGCAAATATTATAAGTGCTAAGATAATGAAAGTGAGACGAATGATTATACACCTCAAAGCACAAGTAATAAATGAAATATAGTGCAATAACCAATATTCATAATCACCAACACAGTAGAAATGGTATACTCTATTTTTATTTGCTTCTTGCTCAACTCTTTGCACTATCTCCTCCATATCTATAATAGAACAAATATTATAATTTTCTCAAAATTTTAATATTGGTTTTGATATGTGTTGCGATCTATAATTTGTATTTGACCAAAACAAAAAAGGGTATAACTTTGTTTTCCATTTATTTTTCTTTTGGCTCGCCAGTCTGTGCTCAATCTAATACTAATATTTTCTCACAATTTTAATGCAACTTGTTATATGTGTTGTGTTTCTTTTGTAGAAATAATGAATCAATGGGAATATCTTGCCTTTTATGGCAATTTCATAAATATTTGTTTCTTTCACAACACATTGAGTATACATTATAATAATGTTGTGAGTTCTACAATGACATTAAGTAGTGCTGTAAAATTAATCAAAAATGATGTTTAGGGGAAATTTTGGCATGTAAAAATTGTTAATTTTGTATAACTCTTATTTAGTTTTTTCATCATTTTATCTTAATTTTATTCTTCATTCACTTATTAATAAAAAGATTATATTTATTAAAAAGTATGTTTTATATGTATTTTAGAAAATTTTTAATTATTTATTCTCTTTATTTATATGGATAAAATAAAAAATTAACTAATTTATATGTCTAATAATTATTTTAATCATATGTAATGTATGTGTAGTAAAAACTATTCACTTCTAAATGTCACTTATTTTGTCTAAAATCTCAAATTATATTTCTAATTCAAATATAAATAAAAAATATCTAGAAAATCTAAAATACTAAAATCACTCTTATGAAAAATGCAAAATGTTATTAAAAAATTAATTTTGAGTGATTAATTTGTGTTATGAAATGCCCCTTAAATGAAATATTTTTTAAGTTTTAGGATAAATCATTCATAATTTAAACTTTATAATAAAAATATTTTAATTTATAATATTTTTAATATGTTAAATTTATTCAAATTTAAATTATTTTAAGTCAAATTTTATAGATATTTAAATAGATTAGTGGGTGAAATTAGAATTCAATTTTAATAGTATTGAAAAATTTTTAAGTTAGTGTCTACATGATTTAGTGTTTATTTACTAGCATTTATCGACTAAGTATTCAAATATTAAAAATAGATATTTAGTAAATATAAGCATTGAATACTCAATTTAAAAAGCTATTATTTAACATTTAAAAAATATAACTAAATGCTAAAAACTAAATTTTCTAACGTTTGTAATATAAAATTTGAAAATATAAGCATTGAATACTAAATTTAAAAGTTATTTTTTAACATTTAAAAAATATAAATGAATGTTGAAAACTAATTTTTCTAATGTTTGCAATATAAAATTTGATATTTGAGTCTTTTTATTAGTATTAATCTCATGTTTATTATTATTTACTATTATACTAATTTATAGTTCCTATAAAACTAAGTAAAAGTAAAAGATAATCATTTTATAATCTAACTATAGTTATAATTGTTAAATAGTTAAATATTTTATATTTATTAACTATTTAAAACTAATCATTAATTGCTAATCATTAACTGTTTATCATTAATTGTGCACTATTAATTGCTATCATTAAACTACATAAACCCTTATTCAAGTCAATTCAAAATTTAATAATAATAATGATAATATTATTGTTTAATTAGCTACCATACATAATGTAAATGGTCTTCCCTCCAAAAAAAAAAAAAGACAATAGTTTGTGGCATCGGGCAGGCCACGAAATAGATAGCCATCCAGTTGCCTCGACCCAACTTCTCTAAACTTAAAAAGGCCCACAAAGAATCTATAAATACCACGGCTAACCCTCACGGTTTGCGTCGAAGAAACCCTAAAGCGATTATAGCAGCTTTCTGCCATTTTTTCCATAGTCTGTTTCTTCTCGATTCGATCTGATTGTTTGTGTTCTTAATGTGTTAATACTGACTAGTATGCATGTTGAAAGAAGAAAAACTAGGGCAAAGATGAAGAGTGCTTTAGAAATTCTGACACCTCTTGTATGAGGGGAGCTTCAATATCAGGCTCTTCTTTGAGCAACTACAGCAACTCTCTGAGCCCCTAATTTTGATTTCATCTTTGTTACAATCGCATCCCTTAACTGTTTTCAATGCCTAGTAAGGTTTTGTTATTTTTCATTTTGTTAAGATTGGAATAGAAATTCTTTTAACCCATTTTTTTGTAAGCTTAATTAATAATATTTCAACAAACAATATCAGCCATTTTTTTTTATTTTAAACTGTTAAATCAAGTGTTTTTTTATGGAACATTTTATGTTTGGCATTGACATTTTATTTTAAATCCACAACTTAGGCTGGATTTAGTCATTGAATTTGTGGATGTTGGTTTAAAAAGTGTTCTATAGTATTTATTTTCTTGAAATTGAAAGGGGGAAGACCTTTCTTGAAATAAGAAATTGGAATTGTTTTGGCAGTTCTTGAATTTTTATATCTAAACATGTCTAGTGGTTGTATTAAAGACTATAATCATCATATTGATGATAATGCTATACCCAAGAAGTGTTTCAACTACAAATGAAGAGCCATGTAATTGGTTGTACATTAAATTAGCATAGTCACCTAATAAGAACATCCTCTTCATATATTTTCCCATAAAAGATACATAGAACTAAACAGAGAGCATGAAACGATGACCTTAGATTTCTGAACTTCGATCGTAACATCTGCGAAGTGTTCTTGACATGAGGTTTAAGATCTTTTTATTCGATATCTTGAATCGTTCTGGAATGTGGTTGGACGCATTTCCGCATATCTTGTCGACGGGCATTCCCATTTCTGTTGCCAGTTTTTCTGCTTCATCTTCACTCTCAATGATGCGATCAAAGTAAATATATCTTCCAAATGCTGACTTGTTCATTGCCTCAAACACGCTGGCATGTGCCTCTGCCAGTTTCATAACATCAGCAGTTGCTAGCAGCCTATCCGCAAACATTTCTTGAGCTCCTGCATTACAACAACACAATGTTTGCTACTCAAACTTGGGATATATATGAGGAACCTGAAAATTGTAGTCTGAAAATTCCTTATAAACCTCAACGTTTTGATATTATATACCCTTTAGATAAGCAATTGTCGCGGTTGAATTCCTATGAATGAAGTTTGGTCCTGTGATCAGGCCTGGACAGATAGTAGCCAATTTTAATCCTGTCTCCTTTGCTATTCTCCATGCAGCCTTCTCTGCTCTTAGCTTACCCAAAGCGTACCATAGCTGCACATTGTAAGAGAAGAATTTAACAAGCTTTCCAAAGTTTTTTTTTCACACATTGGTCTAGCTTGGATGGAGAGTACCTTTTTGTCCACACAAAGAGAATCATCACTCCAGGATTCATGGTTAAAAACAGGGGATAGGTTCTGTGCGGTGCTGTCTCGCCATATGCAGGCTAGAAGTGATGATGTGAGCACACAACACCTTACCGAGGGTGTTCTTGAACATGCCATGATGACACTCTCACTGCCCTTAATTTCTATTTCAGCCGTTGATTTCTAATAGCAGGAAGAATAATTATGAATAAGAGTTATTTGTTTACTAACATAATGAATTTATTAATTCAAAAACTTAATGATGCATCAGAAAAAAGGACTATAATTTGCATTATGCTCATGCAATGAGCAAAAGAATTGCAAGCCAGATCTTTGAGTTTGATAAGTAACTTGAATGTAAGTAACAAGAGTTACTGGTTGGTGTAGGGGGTGAGGATTTAACCCAAGACTTACAAGGTTCCATGGTATATACACTAGTTAGATCAATGTCAGGATGTGTTATTTGAATGTAAGTTATAGATTCAAGGATTCAATTAAACCAAATGGGACTCGTAAACTAATTAGTTGATGAATGAAAAACTTCTATCTATTGCATGAATCAGCCATACGAAACGTCCCTACATTAGAAAAACTAAACACAAAATGAGAATTCAATTGCTATTTGAATTTAATGGTGTTCAGTATTTCTAAATCACGTTTTCTTGAAAACCCAATAACCAAACCAACTTCATTAGAGTGACTAGGAGTAACTAATACCCTGGAATTCAAAGTGGTTGTTTGGAATTTGGAGGCTTAGTGGGCTTCAGCTACTATCAAAGAAGTGAAATTTACATTAAATTGGTGGAAGGGAGATTCCAACTTGAAGCTCTTTTTCCACACTGTAAGAAAGCATAAGTAAACTAATTAGACTAAAAAGTACATGAATGTCTTCAACGTTTGGTAATGAAAAATGATTTAGAATAAAATTGAAATAGATAAATTTATAAAACTAATTAAAAATAGATAAATTCTCAATCATCAAACTACTCCCATTAGACTGCTGTTGCAGCTCCATCAATTTATCAAAATCTAAATGCTGACAAAAACTCTCTTACTACTTATTCCATCCTCTCCTATTTTCACCAACTACAATAACAGTAACTTATTATTATTTGACTAATTTTATTTGATTTTTATTTTTATTTGATTAATAGTTGTAAAGGAGCATGAGTTATTTTTTGTTGTAGGAGAGAATCTGCTTGTTGAGAAATAAAAGGTAAAGATTTAGAACGAGACAAGAAACAGAGTTTTAGTTTTAGAATTTGAAGATTTATTTATTTGTTTAATTTTATATTTATTTATGTTTGCAGATACAACATCCGACTTGTATAACATTAGATTTTGTTCGTATGAGAGATGGCAAGAAGAGAAAGGAAAAGATTGAAGAACAGAGATCAAAGTATAATTTTAATGATTGAAAATGAAAACATTTTTTTAATGATTTTTCAATGTAAAAAATTTATTTTAATTGTTTTTGTCAGAGATAGGTTTAATAGGACAATTAAAAGGTGCGGGTCTAGTCTAGCTGAACTACTAAAGTTTATTTGGAAAAGTCTAGCTGAACTACTAGAGTTAATTTGGAAATATTTAGACATTAAATCTAATTTGAAGATAAAAATTGAACCATAATATATTTTTTTTAGTTAAAGTTACAAGATAAGTGAGAGGAATTGAATTCAAGACACTTAGGCTTTGATTTTTTTTGCAAAAGATATTTTTCATTTTTTTATTTGACACATTTAGAAAAATTAATCAATGAAAAATAATTTTCTGATCAAGGAAAAAATTAAGTCATTTTTTAGGAAAATAACTTTCTATTTTAAAAATAAGAAATCATTTTTTAGATTTCGATAAATTTATTCAAATGAAAAATAAATTATATTGACATATATATTTATTATCGTTGATTATTCTTCACTACTAATATCTATCACCAGTCACAATCGGCCAACATTAGCCATAAAAAATAAGTGAGACTCGCAAAATTTTATTTAGTGTGTTTTTTAATTAAGTAATAAATAGTATAAATATAAAATATTTATAGTCCAACCATTGTTATAATCTTATAAATTAAAAAAATTAATATTTTTCAGTGCATTTTAAATACTATAAAATATTTTATCATAAAATATTTTCCTCAAATAAGTTATTTTTCATGAAACATATTAAGCCTTAGATTTTGAATAAATATAAAAATCATTGGCGTAAGTTTTTAATCTTTATTTAAAGTGCATCATCAATACAATTAAAATATTTTAATTAGTATATAATAATACTAAAAAATTTAAATTCAACAAATATTTGATATTTTTGTTCTTTATTTTATTTTTTCATAAATATCAATAGTTTTAATTTTGCTAATAGAAAAATAAAATTAAAAATGATCAATTAATAAAGTATATATAAATTTATAGTATATTAATTAACAATCAAGATGGACAGTGAAATTTAATTCTTTTAGATGTAAAGTCAAATAAATTATTTACTTTATATTTGTCACAAATCTATATATTGCTCAATAGAATTAGAATAATAAACTTTAAAATTAATATTTTAATTAATTAATTAAACAATTAAAATTACTATACTAATAATATTTACAATTTATTATTACTTATAATATATTATTATTTTATAAAAAATTATTATCTAAAAACTTGCAAGAGAGGTGAGATCTCGAATTTGATTATAGTGGGACTATTGAAAGAAAAGAGTTATCACTTATTATGTAGTCCACATCTTGATTTGGTGCATTTAGTCCCTATAAACTAAAAAAATTATTATCTAATTGAATCTTTTCAAGCAAATAAAATAATAAAAAAATTATAATTAAGTTAGCATAATAAAATTTGATAACAATGAAAATTTATAATTTTATTCTTTTGCAGGCTCTTTTTCTCTTTAGTTTTTTATTTTTATTATATAAAAAGCTAAATGCTTATTATTATTATTATTAAAAGTTTAAATTATTTTTACATAGATAATTTTTATATTATTTTTTATTAATGAAGTAAATTAAATATATAATTAATAGTTTATTTAACATATAATAAAATAAAAATATATTGTACTGTCACTTGTTAAAAATATTACGTTACTAATATAATTATTGATAAAAATAAATAATTATCTAAAATTAAATTTGATGTCATAATTAGATATATATATATATATATATATATACATATA
>CATIWR010375393.1:0-36394 GCA_949677035.1 Omphalea diandra
TCTCTCCCTCCCACCATCCCCCCACCCCCCCCCCCCCCCCCCCCCCCCCCCCCCCCCCCCCCCCCCCCCCCCCCCCCCCCCCCCCCCCCCCCCCCCCCCCCCCCCCCCGGGGGGGGGGGGGGTGGGGAGGAGGGGGAAGAGGGAGTTCCAGGATCCAGAAAGTGGCATGATACTAATTTTGGTGCACAGAGAAGTTGAATTCTACTTGCATAGTAAATTTTACCTCAGTTCAACATTCAATTGGAAGAAGATTAAGCGAGATTCGAGTTAAAATATATGCAAAATTTCTTCAATTTTTCGACCCAGGGGGCAGGTGATGATTGAGTGAGGGAGGAAACTTGAGCGACAAGTCGGTGCCTTCAGGTTTTCTTGCACGGGAAAATCTTACATAAATCATCTATTATAAATGTGGGGTGAATTCTGCCGTCATTTATAATGTGGATAGGATAGCAAATTACAAAGGATAATTAGGTCAATAATCACTCAAAAACCTTTCTTCCAAAACTAAAGCTACCTCATTTCTGCTTAATTAAACTTTGCTCTTAAAACAAACGTTAAATATCATTAGTCTTTAGATTTTCTAATATTATATTATTTATTTTAAATATATTACATTAAAATATTTTTATAATTTGATTTTGTTAAATTACATAATTTTTTTTTATCTATTTTTAATATATTTATTCTCTCTCTCTCTCTCTCTCTCTCTCTATATATATATATATATATATATATATATATATATATATAAGATTGAATATTTAATTTGATTTTCAATTTCTTTGTGCGCCAAAGATTACTAAGCTCAAGTATTTTTATTTTTTTAATCTTTGATTATTGAATTAAATTTTATATAGTTCAGAAAATTCATTCATATTATAATTTTCATAATTAATTTTTTGGCTAGAAAACCATTAACAATGAATGGTTTTATACTTGTGTCTTTTTTCGTTATTAATTTATTTTGATGTGATTGTTTCAAAGTATGATTTCTCATTAACAAAACAAATACAAATGTTAATGCTAATTAAGACTAATTGAAACTCAAGTTTGCTTTCCTTTTCAATTTTATTTCTGAATCTTCTAATTATTTTAATATGCTTTATTCTTGAAAAAGAGTTTTAATATACTTTATTGAAAGAATGAAATTTTAAATTAAATTTTATACTTTAATGACTAAGTTATCACTCAATCTAGTATATCTCAGAACTAAATTATATTTTTAAATTAATATATCAATTGTTTTGTAATAGTATTGATGATTAATTTAAAATATGAATTAATTTTCTTACAAAAAGAAATGTACAAATTAATAGTACTATATCAAATATGACTTAATGGTCTCGTGCTGATACTACCCTCATTAAATTAGGTTAGACTTACTCCTACAAAAGACCTAACTCTGTGTCACAGGCCTCTACTATGCAAGTTGTTATAAGCTCAACTTGAGCTAAGATGAACTTTCAATTGAAATGCCAACATTAACTTGGCCTATATATAGCTCTTCAACTTATCTCTTATCTTCATCAAAAATTTAATCCTCATCAGAAAATTAATCCTTCTAAGCAAAGAAGCAGAGTCTTTATCCAATACGGATACAATTCAACTGAATTACTATATAATGAGTCTCAACCGAGTAGTTCATTCATGTTTCTCTTTCATATACTTTCACCTATGATACACAAAAACTCTTGAAAGGAAACATTTATGCATTTCAAAAATGTTTCATTCAAGAAAACTCATCAAAACTCTTATGAAATGTTTTGAGCATATTTCTGTAATTTTAAAAAAATTAAGAAATGCGTTTTCACTTTTGAAAGATACTTATTTTCTACTTTAATTATCATTATGAAATTTATGGACGATTAATATTTATATTTAAATATTTAATTGATTATCACCATCCAATTATTTTTTAGTTAATATTGATTTAGATAATTATCTTGAATATTATTTTTTTGTATGATCTCATAATTAGTTCCTTCAATATTTACTACATCTAAGAAAAATATTTATAAATATGTCCCTATATTTTTTTTTTGTATATTTACATGTTTCATTTTCTATATTTTTAAAAAATATCACTTTTTCATGTCTATTTCTATGTTTCCTGTTTTTATGTTACTTAGGCTCCCACTTTGCTTCTCAAACAGTGTTCTTAAGCATAGTAGACTTTCGACACAAAGCTGGATTCTCCTCTTATCTTTGTCTATCATACTTGAAGAAGGCCTACCCAAATTACTCAATTTGGTAGCTCAACAACATAACATACTACTAATTTTGTTATTTATTATTGATTTATTATAAGGTTTTCAAGTCAAATTAGAAATTAACACTTTAAACAAAAGTATATATTTAATAAATTTAAATTTTATTACTAAATGAATAAATTTATTTGAATATTTATAATATTAATGATATTTTAGTAAGTATACAATAATAGGGTAATCTAACAGTCATATTTATCTACTCATCATTTAAAAAAATTATTCACATATATTTAAAAGAGTTTGAGCGATTTGTTAACAAAATCTAAATCAATCAAGTATCGTGGGAATGTAAATTACAGCCCTAACATTTTCTTTTGATTATTTCAAATATTTATTTTGAGAAAAGCATAAATAATAAATATCAATAAATATAGAGTCGAAGAATTATGAATAGATAAAAAAAATTCTAAATATAAATATTGATTTTAATGTAATATTATGATATAAAAAGAATTAAGAGAAAAAAATACTTAGAAAATGGATATTCTTATCACCACTTGTATAACACGTAAAAACATAGACATTATAGTGGCTCTATAAATTCAGTAAAAAAATCGTAACTTTATAGTTATATAGTTAGAAATTACAATACTGAAAGGAATAAATATTTAAGATTAATTTTAACATAAATATATAGTGATAAGCATGTCATATACATTTTTTTAAATCGAAGTCTATAGTTTAATTTATTAGCATTTTCATACTATATAATTAGATATTTTAGTTATAAATGCCCAAACACTATTAAATATGTTAGTGTATTTTTCTAATCACTAAAAAAAGACCTACCACGTTATAATAAGTTTATCAAAATTAACATTGTATTGATTATTGTATTAAAATACATTTTAAAAAAATTACAAATCTGCATTTTCAATTATAAAAGTAAAAACTTTTCATATAAAATATGATAAATCGATCTAATTGGGTCTATTTTTATTCACATATTTTTCTTATAATGATGCAAATTGAGCCATCCGATCGAAATATACAAAGGATTAATGTAAATTGAATCATTCATCATTTTAATTTTTAAAATAAAATATTATTTTATTTTAAAATTTTTATAATTTAAATAAAATTGAATTTGGATTATTTTATATCAAATATGTTTAAATCTTTGTAGTCAAATATTATTATGTTAGAAGTGGGTTGAGTTTGATTTAAACATTTTTGGATTGCTTTAAGTTTTCTTCTAGATCAAATCAAATTTGATCACTTTTTTTGAATTGATTGAAATTAAGTTTCCAGACTCTTACTTTATATGGATATGCTTCTTGAATTTCTATAATAAATCATTATATGTTTATATGTAAACATATTTTATATGTTGAAAATAAGAGATATGAAAATAAAAAAATGAAAATACGTAATATACATATACACACACGTATATATGCTCACTTCACTCATATACACATATATACATATATAAGAGTTAAAAGAGATCAGTTGTTCAAAAGAATAAATAAATAAACGCAACAACTTTTAGATTTTTAATTGAAAATATAAAATAAAAATAAAAATTTTTAATTAAAAAAATCATAACTACGGTCGAATTTTGAAATTAATAAAATATTCACAATAATATCACACATTGTAGGCACTAAAATGAAAATAACAAAAAGAAATTTCTTCCAATGCTAAATATGCATTCGAAAATTTGTGTTATCAAGTCATTGTGCTTTTATTATGCTTTCACAAACAATACAAACAAATTGCTGTAATTAGTTTTTTTTTTTTTTTTTTGCTCATTCATAGGTTCCTGTGAACCTTATACGTCGTACGATATTTTTTGGCCTGATATAGGCACGTTGCCGGATCAGGTTCATATTTCTCTACAATGAACTTTTTATTTTGCTTATATCTTTTGTGGCATAGATGAATATAAACTTATTGTGCCCATGTTGTGTTGCGTAACATAACACTATTTTGTTATATTGGATATGATATTATAATAATTTAATTTTAATGGAAAATACGCTTTCATGTTGTTGTTATTATAATTATTATTTTATGTTATTATTATTATTTTTGTTGTTATTATTATTTACTAAACACATTATATGAATACAAATGATCTAACTGATGATCATTATAAATAACACACTAATGATTTAATGGATAATCGTTATTAGCATAAGATATACATGGTCATTATACTAAACACAATATTATTATTATTGTTGTTGTTGTTGTTGTTTAACTAGTGATCACGGTCAAAAGTGAACAAAAATATGTTCTAGGGGTTCAATACAATATTAAACAGTCATATATTAAGGCAAGGAAAGGAAAAATACACCGATGGTTCAATGCTACATTAGGATTACCCTTACAATTTTCTTCCATACCATCACCACACGTGCATCTACAAAATCCCTAATTATCCCTTTTTTCACATTCTAACATACATGTCTCATTTCATCCATGCCATAACTTAACTCATCCATAGCTTGAGTTCCTCCTTCTATAACAAGAATACTTTAAACCATGGAAGGCACTTAGAGAGAAAATCACCTGTGCCAACAAAATCCAAGTTGTCTCCAACAACAGCAAATTCTCACTGTCTATCCTCCTCAACATCGTGAGCCATTCATCATACTAATAGAAAGTCTTGCAAAAAGGACCTATTCCTCATCCAAAAAATAAAACAAATAATATATCAAGGAATTAAGAAATCAAAGTAGTAAAAGAGATGAAAGCAATTACATAACCTATGGGTGGTAACCACAATGCAAATTGAATCCTTACCATATAGTTCATGCAGCCATAAAATTATCTTCCATTAGTTTTCTGTCCGTGAAATCTTCAAGATATATGGCAAATCGCATTTGCATGTTGGGATTGGATGATCCATTACCCCTTTTGATTCTCCAATTTATTAATTGCTAGGGTTTCTCGAAATTAATTAGCTAGTTTAAGTTGAAAAATAAAGTGTGTAGAGTTATATAAATCATATTATTTATATTATTAATAAATTCATAAAAAAATTAATAATAATTATTGTTATTGATTATAATTATATATTACAACACAAGTTCTTCGCATGCTTGTCATTGAGACAAGCATAACAAATCAGCCATGTTAATGCTCATAAGGTCAAAGGTAATGCAAGTTCTTGTCATGCTTGTTTCATCCAGTGCAGGAACTTTTGGATATCTTTGGCTAAAGTGAGTTGGAATGACTAGACAACAACAATAACATCTCTCACTTTTTCAATTTCTATAATTGTGTTGTGGTTTCTTGCTATAGCCTCCCCATCATGCAATCTTCAAAAGTTACTTGCAAAAAATGAACTAATCAATCATAAAATTATCTCTTGTTTAACGAAGGAAAAGTATAATTACAGTCCTTGGCTTGAATAAGACAAAGTAAGATATATAGTGTTCAAAATAATTGAAGAAGGGTCTTTCAATGATAATGAGATGACATGAGAGAATTTTAATGATGTTATGTCATTTTATACTTCATACTTTTTGGATGAGTTAATACATATGCTTGAAAATGATTGTTAAATATGGATTAAAAACTCAAGCTACCTAATAAACTAAGTAAAGTTAAAAAAAAAAAAATTGAAAGGGGATGTCACAGAATATTATTATTTTTTTGCTTTTATTTCATGATAGTGTGTATAGTAAAACGTGATATTAGATATTAGTGGATGATCTTGTTGAGTTTGTGATTGATCATATTATTGTCATGTAAGTAACATACATGTGATATTATTAACGATATCTTAAAATTTTATGAAGGGTTGAGATCAAGTTGAAGCTCTTAATGCAACACCAAACAAATTTATTATAAAGAGATCTATTTAAAAAAGAAGTAAAACACATCTAATACAAAATTAAAGATAAAAGATTAAGATAGCTTCAAGGTCGATCATATAAGATTAATAGTGGAAGACACCTAAGAATTCAAAGTATGTAAAGATTTATTAGAATTTGATACAAATTCCTTATGAAACTTAAAAAGAATTTTCATATTTTATTTAAAAGAAATATTTCTTATGTGCTAGAGAATTATTTCTATGTAAAACTTCTATTAAAATTATTTCTAGTTAAATGAGGAAATAAATAAGATTAGAGAAAACAATATCTATAAATAGAAAAAGTATCGTAGGAAGACTCATTTGACTTTTACTCATTGATATAAAAAGCTTGAGTTCAAGAGGAATGCGTTGTTACCCATTATTGTGAGAGCTTTTATTCATTATAGTTATGGATATTAAAATAGTAGATAACTATGTCTTACTCTAAGAAGTATAAACATAAATACGTTATCAAAATGTATAGGTTAAAGTACATTATACATTACCAAGACTATGCAATTATGTGAGTGTGTTATCTTGAATGTAATAAATTAACAAATTTGAAAGAGCTTCGAGTTTATTAATTGTAATTAATGCTAAAGCTAACAACAACAACAACAACAACAACAACAACAATAATAATTATAATAAAAGCAATATTTATAAACATAATCTTATTGAAAATGTGAATTACTTAAAATATTTTTTTATTTATTTGTTGTGATTTTTTGATGATTTGCGCATAAAATGAATATGATATAATAGAAACATTATTGCATTTTTAGTTCACCAACTATATGTATGATAAATGATGAAGGTATAGACAATATGCCAAAAAAAAAAAATGGTGCAAATAATTAACCCCAATTAGCAAGAAAAGCCTTTCAAATTGTTAAAATGCCAACTATGTTGAAGCACTCAACACTATTTACATCTAAAAGTAAATAATTTACTAATAGTTATGAAGCTAGATCTATGTCATATGAATTGTCAATTGTCATATCCTTTCTAAAAAGCAATTTTAGATATGGAAGAATATTAGAGAGCACAGGCAAATTAGCTATGTTAATACTTATGAGGTCAAAAGCAATGCAAGTTGTCTTCATGCTTATCTCATCTAGTGCACAAACTTTTAGCTATCTTTAGCTGAAGTGAGATAGAATGGCTCGATAACATCTCCCATTTTTGTAGTTTCTTTAATCATGTTGTGGTTTGTTACTATAGCTTCCCTCGCCATGTAATTTTTAAAAGTTGCTTGCAAAAAAAAATGAACGAATCATCATGAAATAATCTATTCTTTAACGAAGGAAAAGAATAATTATAGTCTTGGGCTTGAGTAAGATAGAGTTCCAAAAAAATGAAGCTAGTAAAAGAATGTGACATGAACAAAAAGAAAATTACTAGTAAAAAATTGAATCAGACGTAAGGATGTTTTTTCATTGTGCAACCTCTTTATGTTAATTGTAACTAAAAACTCTAAGGCATATAACCAACTCGATACTATTCGCCACAATTTTTATTTATTACTTTTCATATGTTCAACTAGATAGATATAGATTTATTCATTTTGGTGTATTGTTTTTACTTGATGGATGGAGAAAATTAGATTAATGATCCAAAAAATCTAAATCTTGTCATAATTTTGTAATTTTATCTGCAAATTCTAAGCATGTTAACTGGGTGTCATTTCATAAAAAAAAAAAAACAATTGCAATTTTATCCTATTGGCTAAAATTGCTCAAAATTAAAATAAAAAAATATATCTAATGATGTTCATTTTTTTTTTCTTCTTTTTTCTCTTTCTCCTCACTTTCCTCACTCCCTCCCTCTCCTTTACCTTTCCACATCATCATAAAAGATTGTTTCTTATTGCAATTTTTACCAATTTTGGCTAAATTTGTAACTAATGTTTAAAATGATACTCAATTGAAATGTTTATATTTGTTGGATAAAATTGCAAAATACAATAAGTTTTGGATTTATAGGATCATTAGGCTAAAAAAATTCAAGATTACTTTAGCCTTAAGAAAACCATGATTTTCCCATTAGCTTGGATTCCATGCTATAAAATTAAGCTATAAAGCAAAAAGCTTGACATTTCATTGAAAATTATAAGGCTTGAGATACTTGTCTCATGTATGAGAACTGTTGCTTTTTGAGATGCTTTTATCAATTCTAGAAATGGCCTAGTGAGAGTACACAACCTTCCGCATTGGTATAACTTGTCTAGTAGTATTCATTCTTTCTACTGCTTTCAATATAACATTAAATGACTCAAGATAATGCACAATAGGAAAACTTATAAGTCTCTCAAAACCTGCTTCCCATAATACTTTTTAAAAATTCTCTAACAATGCAGAAGCTTCATTTATAATTGGAATGTTAATTTTCATTTTATTTTAACAACCTTGCAAATATAATTCCCTAGAAAATGAAGTTGACTCTAAACTTATTATATTTGTATTGTTAATATCTTCAACATTTATTAGATTTTTAGAAAAGAAGTTACTTCTACTTTGATCAGTATCACCCTTCAAAGTATTCCATGAAGCAACCATGGTGTTCCTATAATTAAGGAATTGCACATATAAATATTCAAGTTTTTAATATGCATCAAGAAATCGTTGAAGCTACATTGGCCCTGTAACAAACAACTACTCACTGGGAACTCCCTTCAATAAATCACATCATAAAGTATTTTTGCTATACTTGCCTGATGATCAGCATGGATATTAGAAATCCAAATGCTTTTGAGATTTCTCACAACATTTTCAACATCCTCCATACCATATCTATCAAGGTATACCAGCTTTTTTGTCAAGAGAACATAATAAAGTAACATAGTATGTGGTTTAAAAAATTTTAAAGTGTTACCTTTTTCTCAATTATGCCAAAGTTCCTTTCCTAATATCTAAAAGCAAGCTTCCTTAAGAGAAAAGATTAATGTATACGGAACTAACATTTCAATGATTAAAAGGTTGAGATGAATCAGTACCTATCAAGATAATCTCTAGGTCATCTCTTCTTATAGCTTTTAGAAACTAAGGGACATTATTTTCATCAAACAATGGCTTCTTAAACATAATTGCACCATCTTGATTTGCAATTTTATCCTCTTTCAATTATCCACTTGTATGCCAAAATGTTCTTACATGTTGTGCAGTGTCTACAATCTTTGGAATCTCTAATAATAACTCATCAATTGCTTTTGAGGGAGCCACCTGACTTAGAACACTAGACTTGTCCAATCTAAAATGACTGTGGAGGTGTAAAGTGAACTATTCAACATATTCGACAAAAAAATATGTTACATAATGTTTAGCTAGAGCTTTAAGAAATAAGAAACAATTGGTCAATCCATTATAAAAGCTAAATACATTGCAATCAATAAATTAAGTTATTTGGTTAAGGAAGTTATTTGATTTGAAACAAGAAAAAAAAATAATCCTATTGAAATCTCTTGTGACAATTAGTTGTTGCCATAAAAAAAATCAATGTTTCAAAAAACTACCCACATTAAAGTCAAGTTTCATCTTTATTAGAGAAGAAAAAGGAAGCAAAGAATCAAATTTCAATATTTTGACCAAGGGTTAACTAATGCACGTGTTTGAGCAACTGAAGAATATGCTTGAAATCATTAGCAAACTTGTCAAAGAGGAGTGATAATAATGTGATAATGTCTATGATAAGTTTATCAACTAGTCTTTTATTTAAATTTTGATGTATCTAGAATGTTACTTTACATTGTGAATGAGCATAAAGTTAGCTAAATGTTTTATAAAATAATGGATAGCTTAACCCTAGCAAACAAAGTTAGTAAGATTAGAGAGTTTAACTTGAAAAAATAGTGTATAGAATTAAATAAATTATATTATTTATATTATTAATAAATTCATAATAAATTAATTATTATTATTAATTATAATTTTATATTACAATTATATTATTTATTATTTAAAATAATATATTTATTATATTTATTTTATTTATTTAATTGTATTTTTTTGATCTATGGAAGGGCCAATAGAATGAAATAGATTTGTAAGCTACATAGCAGGAGGTAGCCTCCCCTTTCAATAATATTTATATTATTTATTTATTTATATTGATAGCATATACATCGTCAAGTGCACTAAGGGAGGATGTTAGAGGACGTTTGTCTTTTACAAGGTTGACACGTGTCCTCATAGTGAAGTATTGAACAAACGAGTGAAGAGCTGAACGATTAGGGACCGAATGACCGGGCAAGAGTAAAGTGGACCTTCATATAGGCAAATGAACAAAAGCACCATTTATAATATCCTGCAAAAGGACAAAAATTGAATTTGATTACACGGTATGCTCCCATTCGAGTTTTACAGGTAAAAAAGGACAACATCAATGGATACCATTTGGGAAGCATGATTCAGAAAGACCTAAAGAAAATCAGGGTATAAATACATCCATCATCTTGGCAAAAGGTACATTGCATTCTTGTACTTTCCAATCATATTCTCATCGCCATAACAACTCTAAAATAACTCTTTAACTTAAGCATCAAAGTGATTATGAAAAACACAGTCCCCTTAGCTTACATTTGTATAATCTTAGTAGGTCATTTACCCTTAGCAAATCAAGGAGCCATCAATTGGCGTCATTTGTGAAAAATTTTTTTATTGTTTAATCACTTTTTTTGTGAAAAGTTCCCACCTTTACTGTTAAAAACCTTTTACTTGTGAACCGTACTCTTTAATCTCAAAGGAAAATGGTCGAACACTCTAGAAATGCACCATAACTTTCATAGGAAGAGTAAAGCTCCCTAAAGTACAAGCCATCTAGTCACCTAGTCAATCGAGTGATTACAACAATGATTACTGCCATAAAAAATGCATTAACTTATTTTTAGAAGGCCCTAGTTAGGACTATGAAGGCGATTTTGGATTCCTTTAGCACACATATTACTAGAGCCTTGAATGCCAATATTATGACATTCAACCATCCACTACCAACCTAAGGCCCTTAGGTGGAGCTGCCACCCATGCAGGCTAATCCATAAGTCTCCAGAATGATTACCTAAAACAACAGGACTGAAACACTAGCTCAAGAAAAACCCAAAATCGACTTAGAGGATGAGACAGACTCATAAGATGAGTAGTCCCGAGCCAAGTTGAGTTCAATCAAGAAGTTTTTGGAGGCCTATCCCTTAGTTTGGACATCATATAAGAGAAGTTTCCCACTAAATGGAAGCTTCCTACCTTGCAAGTGTATAAGGGGATAGACGATCCCCGCATATATCTATTTACCTTCCAAACCATGATGTTGTTGAATGAAATATTAGAAGCCATATAGTATAAGGTTTTCGCTACTATTCTAACTGAAACAACATAAAGATGGTATTTATAGCTACCCTATTGCTCATCCATTCATTTAAGGAATTAGAATAAATATTTTTTTACACAATTTGACACTAACATTCCTCGCAAAAGGAAAACTAGTTGTTTGATATCTTATAGGCATAAGGAGGGTAAGACCCTCCGTGGATATATTGATAGATTCAACAAAGAAGCGATGGAGATAGAATCTATAAATGTGGAGACAATCGTAGAGGCCATGCAATCTAGAACCACATTAAGGCGCTTAAAGGATAAGCTTCACACTAAAACAATTGACTTTTATTCCAATTTGATATCTATAGCTTAGAAATACATTGAGCTGGATGAAGGAAAGAAGGAAGAATGCAAGAATGGTGAATGTTAAAACAAAAAAGGGCCAAGAGAAAAGACTTGATAATTATGATCGCCAAACACTCCAAACTTATACACCTCCCTCAAATAGAACGAGGAATGGAGATGCCAAATTTACACCACTCAACGAAACTAGAGGTAATATCCTCCTTTGGATCAAAGAGAATGACACTAATATTAAATACCCTCGGAGACTAAACACTGATAGGGCTGCCAAGAAGGACAAATCATTTTTTTTTTTTTGCAAGTTTCATGAAGACCATGAGCTTGACACAAAATAGTGTTAGGACCTAAAAAAAATAGGTCGAATGATTAATATAGACAAGGGTCCTCTGAAAGTTCATAAAGGACGATAAAGGAAAGAGACCCCATGAAGATAAGGAAGAATCGAGAGCAGACAATCACCCGTGAAAGACAGTTAGGGTGATCAACATGATTATAAAAGGAGAACAATCGAACAACTAAGGAAATGTAAATACTTTGATTTCTTTATCATCAAGATAAAAAAAGGTCAAAATGCCTATAACCACCTTCGATCCTGACGATGATGAGTATGTCAACGCTCTCCATAATGACGGTTGGTGGTAGAGCCAAAAGCAATAGCTACCTAGTCAGAAGAATACTAGTAGATAGGGGAAGTACAATAAATGCCTTAACAGAAAGAGCGTGCAGAGCCATAGGGACATGTTGTTCAATCTTAAAAAAGTAGGACAACCCTTGTAGGACTCGAGGGAAAGTAGCTGAAGACCATCAACACTACCACCTTTATAGTAGAAATGGCAGATGATCTCTTGAAGAGGGTATTAATAGCAAGAACCTTGTTCCACATCATAGACGAGGAGTTCTCGTGCAACAACATCTTAGGAAGACCATACCTATTTGAAATAGGGGTTGTACAAAGCGTAAGGTGTTTGACTATGAAGATACCCACACTTGAAGGAGTGATAACCATTAAGATGAGCTAAAAGACAACAGTTGAATGCAATCACCTAGTGCTACAACAAACACCTAAAGGGGAGGCATTCGATCCAAATCAAAGGGAATGTTCTAAACTAATTGGTAAGTTAATTGAACTTAAAATTTTAACTGATAAAATAGTTAAGTATGGTGCTAATATGAGCCAACTAGTAGTCTAACGACCAACTCATGTCATTCAAGAGAATCTTGAAACGTTCGTCTTTAAGCTAAAAGAGATACTAAGCATTCATCCTTTAATAGCATGTCACAAGCTGAACGTAGATCCCAAGGCAAGGCCGGTAAAGTAAAAGATAAAGAGGTTCGCCCTTAAAAGATAACAAGCAATGAGAGAGGAAGTATTAGAACTCTAAAAAAAAAAGGTATTATTAGAGAAGTAAAGTACCCGAATTAGAAGGCCAATGTTGTTATGGTCATGAAATCGATTGGCAAATGAAGGATATGCATTGACTTTATAGACCTAAATAAGTCATGCTAAAAGGATAACTACCTGCTACCAAACATCGACTAACTGGTAGACTCAACCACTTGTTTTTCCAGATATAACTATTTGGATGCAATATAAGGATACCACTATATACCAATGGATTCAAAAGATAAGGAAAAGGCGACTTTAATCACCGATCAGGGAATATGTTGTTATACCAAGATGCATTTCATATTAAAGAATGCAAGAGCGACTTAACAATGACTGATCAATTTTATATTCAAAAAGCATATTAGTAATAATGTGGGGGGTATATGTAGATGATATTATTATTAATAGTAAAATTGATAAATACCATGCAGATGATCTGCAGGAAGTATTTACTATTTTGAACAAGTATGACATGAATTTAAACTTAGAAAAGTATACCTTCGAAGTCAAAGCAGGCAAATTTCTAAGGTTCATGTTTTCTGAATAGGGCATCAAGGTGAACCTTAAAAAGGTCCAAGCAATCATAGACTTGAAACCTCTCAAGATAATTAACGAAGTGCAAAAACTGAATGGAAAGATGACGATGTTAGGGTGATTCATTTCCTATTCGACAAAGAGATGTTTGCCATTCTACAAGAGTCTGAAGAACATAAAGCATTTCAAATGGTCTGAAGACTGCCAGATAGTGTTTGAAGAACTCAAAGTGTTCCTTACCACTCCCCCTCACGAGCGAAACACTTTATATATACTTGGTAGCTAAATAAGAAATAGTAGCCTTTGCCTTCCTCCGTGAGGCAAATGGCAAACAATATCCCATCTATTACACTAGCAAAGTCCTTTGTGGAGATAAGATGAGATATCTGAAGTTGGAAAAGCTTGTCATGGCTTTAGTGGTCTTGAGACCGTACTTCTAAGCACATTCCATTATAGTTCGAATGAATCAACCATTACATAAGGCCCTTCAATTACCAGACAAATTGAGGCAGTTGGTGCATTGGGCTCTTCAGCTTAATGAACATGACATTAGGTATAAACCTTGCACGACTGTAAAGGCACAGTATTTAGTTAATTTTATCATGAAAATGACAGGTAACGAATAGGCTAAGCCATCGCTCGAGGATGTGTAGATGTTGCATGAAGATGGGGCATCCAACGAACATGAAAAAGAAATGATTCTCCAAGTCCTAGTAAAATTAAAATAATATACATTGTCACTTTAAACTTTCATGCCACTAATAATGTCACAAAGTATAAAAGCCATAATTATTGGACTTAGCCTAGCCCTAGAGGTGAAGCCAAAAGAATTATAGGTCTTTAATGATTTTATGTTGGTTGTCAACCAAATCACATGAGATTTCCAAACTAAAGATGACAACTTGGCAAGATACTTAAAAAGATGCCAATAATTATTTGATAAGCTCACCCAATAAAGAGGAACCTGGATAATTATTCGGATACCCAGAAAAGAGAACACTAAAGTGGATGACATCATCAAAGCAGCAACAAAAAAAAAGGAGACATTCCATCACCTTACCCTTAAGGAGGAATGACTTCAACCTATCATAACTGAGCAGGAGATACTCAATGCAGTAGAACCTGATGCCTGGATGAGATCGATCATCTAATACCTTGACAAAGGGTAGTTGTCACAGGATCGAGCAAAGGCATTTAAGGTACAGAGAAGATCGGCCAAGTATTCATACCAAGAAGAAATGCTTTACAAGACATCAACCACACACACATTGGACCAAGTGTGTCTCTAAGGAGGAAGGAAACTATGTACTCCAGAAAATCCATGAAGGGATTTGTGGTACTCATGAAGTTTCGCATGCAATAGCCTGGAAAACCCTACTCTAACGATTTTACTAGCCAATAATTAAAAAGGAAACAAAAGAATTGATTTGTGCTTGTGAAAAAAGTCAAAAACATAATAGAATCTCTCGAGTCCCCACAGCCCAGGAACCAACATTGCTAGCCTTTGGCCATTCGTCGTTTAAGGTATCGACATTTCAGGTCAATTCCCACAAACCACAAGATAAAGGAAATTCATCATCCCCACCAT
Source organism: Omphalea diandra (assembly GCA_949677035.1). NCBI lineage: Eukaryota > Viridiplantae > Streptophyta > Magnoliopsida > Malpighiales > Euphorbiaceae > Omphalea > Omphalea diandra. Next base: position 15,260 of record CATIWR010375393.1, read on the forward strand.
AAGACTATATTACTAAATGGATAGAGGTCGAAATAATGGTCACCGTCACAGTAAATAAGATAAAAAAAAACTTCTTTTGGAAATAAGTTATTTATAAGTTTGACATCCCCAATACATTGATTACACATAATGGCAAGTAGTTCAATTGTGACAACTTCAGACAATTTTGTAAGAGCCTCCACATAAATCTTAGATTCACCTTTATCGCCCACCCTCAAACAAATAGGCAAACAAAAGTCACCAATAGGACAATCCTCAATAGACTAAAGAAGAGGCTTGGTGAAGCAAAGGGAGAATGGGCTGAACAACTAACTCACATTCTCTAGACGTACCGAACGACCCCCAAAATGGCCCATGGAAAATCACCGTTAAGCTTGGCCTATGGCATGGAAGCAGTGGTTCCCATAGAGATTGGCTTGAACAGTCTCATAGTTCAGCACTTTGATTTATATATTAATAGCAAAGGGGCAAAACTGTACATTGACTTACTTGAGGAACAGAGAGAATAAATAACGATTTGAATGGTAGCATACAAAGCAAGGATTGTTACATATCATAATAAAAGAATTAATTTGGAAGACAGAAGGATGAAGAAATTGTAAGAAACATGCTAAAATCAAGCTTTTCTTAATTTAAAGAGATTTTAGAAACTCTCAAATTTTAAGAAATTTCTTCAATCAATCACTTTACTATTGTAATTAAAGCCATAAAAAGGGTTATTTAATGAGGAAATTCGAATTTGGATGGAAGAAACACAAGAAATAAAAGATTTTGCAAAGTTCCTTAATTTAAGAAATTTTTGTGCAAGTGTGAGATTTTGTTGGAATTTGAATTTGATTTTTTTCAATGTGATAGTTGATGATTAAACAAGACTAATGAAGGTAAAAAAAATGAAAGAAATATATTTGAATGTAAGAATTAAGACATGGAAGAATTAGAGAAGAAAGGTAAATAATGTGAATGGATGAACTAAGAACAATCCAAGAACATAAATATAGATACCTTTGATCTTGAATTTAACCTTAGCTCTGATACCAAATGATATGAACGAGGTTGATTTTTGGACCCTAATTCCTATGTAGCACAAGTCCCAAGCTTTTAATTCAAAGATCAAATAAGATAAACTCTTAAATCCCAATTAGACCTCTAGAAAACTTGCTTATAGCATCTTGAATTATAAAGATTCAAGAGGTGTTAATCTCAACCTTAAATTAACTAAGTAATTTAAGACCTCAATTAAATGAGTTTATGAAACTATTAAGAACTCACTTAACAATCTCACTAAGTTCTATTAAGAACTCAATATGAGAATTAATTTTCACAAGCAATTTTGCTAAAAGAAATATTCTTCATTCATTCATTTAGCTAAACAAGATGGGCTATTTATAACATTTTCAAAGCTTCTAGAAAACCCTAAGAATCAATTCCTAATTAGACCAAATATGCCTATATTATTTAGGAAAAAGGAATCTCTTAAGCTAAATAGAAAATAAGTAAAAGATATATAAGATATCTTCCTAATTATAAAAGAAGTTTCTTACATAAGAAAATAACAAAAGTTCCTAATTAGAAAAGGAAGAGAATGATATGTTGAGATCTTGTCAATCTTGAAAAGATAATTTAGCTTGACTTTTTTACTTTTCTTCCTTATGTGCGACCTCTCCTTTAGTTCCTCTTTAGGACTTTTATTCTTCCACCAAAAGATTCTTGAAATATTATTGAAAGTTTTTTAGAACCTTCTTGATTCTTGAAATATTCTTGAAAGTTTCTTAGTTCCTTATGTACAAAATTTTTCCATTTGTAGAGTTGGACTTCTTGATTTCATTTTGAGGATCCACATATGAAATGGGAATTAAAAAAAAAAATCATTTTTCCCTTATAAAGGAGATTGTCCAAATAAGGCAATTCTAAATAAGGCAGGTTCAAATATGATAGCTCTAAATATGACAAGTCCAAATAAGGCAAGTTCAAATATGACAATTCCAAATATGAAAGCTCCAAATATGGAAAATATAAATAAGGCAACTTAAAATATGGTAGTTTCCAAATATGGTAGGTTTTGAAGCTTTTGTGATGTCTTCCTCCTTTCGAAGGAGAACTCCTTGCTAGTCCCTTTCATTCTTTGTAACCTTGATCTTTTTTCTAACTTGGTTTGTACCATTCCCCCTCTCTTTAAAAAGATTCATCCTCGAATCTTAGCCTACAAGAAAGCAAAAAGAAACCAAACACAAGTTTAATACTTACAAAGAATCCTAAGTGAATCTTACCATGTAAAGAGTAAGTCTTTTCCACCCAAATCAAAGACTAATCTTATTAAACCTAAAACAAGATTAGAACACATTAAAGAATGAAAAAAAGAATGCAAAACATAATGAAGAAGACAAAAAAGTTCCTAAAGACATCCTCCATCTATCATGAAGAAAAACTAAATCATGAAGAAAAACTAAGTTATCAAATTTCTTTTTAACATAAACACTAGATAGAGAAAATCTAGGTTTATCAAGACAAGATTTAAAAATCAAAAAACAACTAGAAACACATGAAACATATGAATTTTTAAAATCAAATGAAAATTTTCTTTCTAAGCAATGCCTAAAGTAAAAATTAACATAAAATGAACATTTAGAAACATTAAGACTAGAATCAAAAGAAAACAAACATTTAGAACAAAGGAATTCTCAAAAATCTTAAAACAAGAATAAAAAGAAGAAAAATATTGTTTGGAACAACACAAACAACTAAAAATGTTTAAACAATAAATAAAATAATTATCCTTATTAAAATCACATTTTAAAGAAGAAACACATTGCAATTAATTTAAACAAAATGAAGAAATGCAAAAAGATACAAAGAAAATTAGAAGAAAGACTAGAATCACAAAGGCAAGGAGAAAAATGAGAACAAAAACATTTAGAACAAGAAAAACAATAAGAAACATCTAAACAATATTTAGAAAACTCACTTTTACATAAATTTGCAACCTCACTCTTCATTATAACACCATCATTAATATCGAGAGTTAAGTTGGCTTCTTTGCTAGGCTCCTCCATTGAAAACCATTCTTCATAACCTTGCAAAAGAGAAATAAAAGTATTATACAAAAGATTATAAATTTCGTTGGTAGTGTAATACATCCCTTTGAACAAATACATTATTATGGTCTTTTGAAAAAAATAGCTCTCAACACTCTCTTTTTCATATAGATTTTCATTTTTCTCACTCTCTCTTATTGTATGCACATCTTTTAGATTTGGTGTATCCACTCTATGCTCTCCTTTCCTCTCTAGGCTCACATCTTTCTATTGTTTTCACACACTCTTCTTTTGTTACGCAATAATTATTTCTTTTTCGTTCTCATGCACACTATCTTTCTCTCTTTTTATTTTATTTTTTTTTGAACATCATCATCATCCTTTTTTTTTTTTTTACAACTAATACATTATCATGATTGAGATTTACAATTTGAACATTTGAAAAAACTTCTAATTTTGGTATCTCTACATCATGTAAGCTAGTACTATCACCATCTTCCAATATCATGCAGACATGTTTAGGCTCTTGGCTTTTAATGCTTATATCAACACATAAAGAAGTTTGAATGTCAAATGTACCTTTAGAAGTTTGTGTAGGCCTTGGAAACAATTCTTCATATGAATTTAGGGCATACTTTTTTTTGCAATCTTCTATTTATCTCTCGCCATGTAGAGATAAGATTTCGCTCATAATACTCTCTAGTGTATAATAATTGTTCCCATCATAACAAGGTATCATCTTCAATATTAACAGTAACAGTCGTTATCTTATTTTCCTTATAAAAGTAGTGGTATTCAAACAAGATTTTTGCTTGCATTTCCCATGCTAAGTACTCTTCAGAACCAACTTTTCCATAGAATTTTGTCATTTTTGGCTTATTGTTGTTACTGCAAGCTCGGTTCAACTCATGGTTCAAATTTAAAAGATTATCCGCCAACTGTTTCATTTGATCTAACATGCCTTTCATAGGGCAAGTAAATTCAACCATTTCTATCTCTTCCAAACCTATCATTGTATAAGAAGAAACAAGAAAAAAAAATAGAATCATCATAACACTCCCTCACTTGTTTACACTAAAAAAAAAAAGGCACTTCCTTCGTGTTTAACTCAAAATTGGCTTTTACCCTCTTATGAGCTCACCACTCTTTGCCTTTTATCTCTCAATATTATTTTCTTTCAGTTCTTTGAGGACTAAGTTACTTTATGTCAAGTGCAGCTTAAGTCGAACACAAACAAGTAAAAACTAATTCTTAAAACACTTAAAAAATAAAGGAATTGAAAAGAACACAATTAGTTGCACCAACAAATTTCTAAAGACCTAATAGTAATCTAAGAGTTTAGAAGGAAATTTGAAAGTGTAGATCGGTGTTTTGAATATGGTAAAAAACATGTCTAGGCCAAATAAGAAAGGGGATTTCAAAATTGGCCTTAAATAACACATTTGCAATTATTAGCTTCTTTCTTTTCTTTATTTTATTTTATTTTAATTTCTTTATTTCTCTTTTTTTAAAAAAAAAACTTTTAAAGCTAAATCAAACTTAGGATTGCAAGAAACACAAAGAACAACTCAAAATACAAAGAAACTAAATTTAGCACTTAGAGGGGTATTATGGTCATTTTACTCTCCCTTGAATTTTGAGCCATGGTTCAGCCCTAAACTTTAGAAAATACCAAAAATATTATTTGTAATAAAAATAATTAATTTGGAAGGAAGAAAGATGAAGAAATTGCAAGAAACAAGCTAGAATCAAGTTTTCTTTAATTTAAGGAGATTTTGGCAACTCTCAAATTTAAGAAATTTCTTGAATCAATCGCTTCAGTTCTACAATTAAGGACACAAAAGGGTTATTTAATGAAAAAATTCAAATTTTGATGGAAGAAACACAAGAAATAAAAGATTTTGCAAAGTTTCTTAATTTAAGGAATTTTTGCGCAAGTGTGAGATTTTGATGGAATTTGAATCTGATTTTTTTTCAATGTGATATTTGATGATTAAACAAGACTAATGAAGGTAAAAACAATGAAAAGAAATAGATTTGAATGCAAGAATTGAGATATGATAGAATTAGAGAAGAAAAGTGAAGAATGTAAATGGATGAACTAAAAACAATCCAAGAACAAAAAAGATAGATACCTTTGATCTTGAATTTAACTTTGGTTCTGATACCAAATGATACAAATGAGATTGATTTTTGGATCCTAATTCTTATGTAGCACAAGTCCCAAGCCTTTAATTCAAAGATCAAATAAGATAAACTCTTAAATCCTAATTAGACCTCTAGAAAACTTGTGTCTAGCAACCTGAATTATAAAAATTCAAGAGATATTAATCTCAACCTTAAATTAACTAAATAATTTAAGAACTATATTAAATGAGTTTGTGAAATTACTAAGAACTCACTTAACAATCTCACCAAGTCCTATTAAGAACTCAAGAAGAGAATTAACTCTCATAAGCAATTTTGTTAAAAGAAATATTCTTCATTCATTCATTTGTTTGGCGAAACAAGATGAGCTATTTATAGCCTTTACAAAATTTCTAGACAACCATAAGAATCATTTCCTAATTAGACCAAATATGTCTATACTATTTAGGAAAAAAGGATTCTCTTAAGCTAAATAGGAAATAACTACAAGTTACTAGATATCTTCCTAATTATAAAAGAAATTTCTTACATAAGAAAATAACAAAAGTTTCTAATTAGAAAAAGAAGAGAATGATATGTTGGGATCTTGTCAATCTTGGAAAGATATTTTAACTTGACTTTTTTTCCTTATATGTCACCCCTTCTTTAGTTTCTCTTTAGGACTTTTATTCTTCCACCAAAAGATGCTCAAAATATTCTTGAAAGTTCCTTAGAACCTTTTTGGAACCTTCTAGAACATTTTGTATAAAATTTTTCCATTTGTAGAGTTTGACTTCTTAATTTCATTTTGAGGATCCCCACATAAAATAAAAATTCAAAAATGATAATTTTGCCCTTGTGAAGGAAATTGTCCAAATAAGTCAAGTCCAAATAAGGGTAGGTTCAAATATGACAGCTCTAAATATGACAAGTCCAAATAAGGCAAGTTCAAATATGTCAATTCCAAATATGACAGCTCCAAATATGACAAGTCCAAATAAGATAAGTTTAAATATGACAATTTTCAAATATAACAAGTTTTAAAGCTTTTGTGATGTCTTCCTTTTTTCGAAAGATAACTCCTTGCTAGTCCCTTCCATTCTTTGTAACCTTAATCTTATCCCTAACATGGTTCGTATCAGTAAACTAATAATAACTCAAAATAAATCAGTAATAAACTATTTGTAAACGTTTTATGATGTAAAAAAAACTAAAAGGAAACATTGTCTCAAAAGTAAACCTAAAATAAACTATTTGTAAACTAGTAATAAACCATTTGTAAACCAGTAATAAATAAAAAATAAATCAATAATAAACCATTACGGTGTAAGAAAAATTAAATACAAATATTATCTTCAACATCCAACACTCGATTTTTTCTCTCTTTTATGACTAGTTTTGAGCTCAAACATGTTTATTTTTAATTATTTTTCATCCACAATATGTCAAAACTCATAATTTTGTATTCTAAACAATAAAACAAACATTAAAATATGTCTTAAAAAGAGAAACATATATAATAAAAAACTTTCTCTATCTAAAACAGATTTAGTTTTGTTCATTTATTTTAGATGAAGAAATTTGAAACAATTTTGTTGTTTTGATATATATGAATCCCTTTTTTTTTTTATCATGACATGAAGAAATGATAATGATATTGAAGTGTAGCTGAAAGATTTAGTTTAACAGATCTTTATTGCTTGATTTGATGAATGTAGTTGGTTAAGGTAAGAAGATCTTCATTCTTATTTTTTTTGTATAGTTATTTTGGGATTTTGTTGATTGGAGTTGATTAAGGAAATGAAGAGAGGAGCGTAAACTTAGAATTTTCTGTTGAGAATAAGTAATTTCAGAAATTATTCTTAGTTGAGGTATATTTGTCATTAGTTGTAAGTTTTTAGCTATTTTTGTCAATTTCCCTACTTATAGTTGTTATGAGTAGTATAAATTATGATGTATTTATTCATAATGCATGGATTGGACTGCATTATTTATTACTAAGATTGTGTGCATGATTGTGTGTATGAGCAATGTTCTTTTGAGTATAATAAACTAGTGAGTTTGAGAGAGCAAAGTTGTTAAAAGATGGTGCCTATGGACGTATGCTTATTAAAATGGTAAACTATATAAAATATTATTGTTTGTTTACTTTGTTCATGGTTTGTATAATGAGAAGTGATACTAGATTTTGAGGATGATCTTGGCGAGTTTGGTCGAAGATATTATTACGATGCAAGTAGCACATGTGTGAAAATATTAATGATATCCTAAAATTTTGTGAAAGATTGAGATTTAGTTGAAACTCTTGATGTAAAAACAAACAAATTGATTATACAAAGATTTATTCAAGAAAGAAGAAAGTTACATCTAATACAAAATTGAACATTAAAAGATTAGAATAGTTTCAAGCTCAATCATATAAGATTGGAGGTGGAAGATGCCTAAGATTTTAAGATATGTATGATTGAAATTTTGAGTTAAGATAGAAATTGTTGGAATCTGACTCAAATTCCTTACAAAAAGCATTTTCTTATTTTATCTGAAAGAAATATTTCTCATGTGGATAAAAAAAAAAATATTTCTTATATGGTGTAAATTTTCTATTAAATTTCTGGTTAGATGAGGAAATAAATAAACTTAGAGGAAACTACCTCTATAAATAAGAAGTGTACTTATAGGAAGAATTACTTGACTTATTAATATAAAAAGTTTGAGTTCGAGACAAGTTAACTCTTACCCATTATTGTGAAAACTTTTATTCATTTTAGCTACCTACAGATAGATATTGTAGTAGATAAATTAATTATGTTTTGCTCAAAGTATGAATATAATTGTATACTGTCATAATGCATAGATTAAAGTACATTATCTATTATCAAGATTATATGCAATTGTGTGCGTGTGTTATTATATTGAATGTAATGAATTAATGAATTTGAAAGTTTTTCAAATTTTGAGTTTATTGAATGTAATAATAATAATAATAATGATAAATATCTATAAACATAATCTTATTAAAAAGGTAACTGCTTAAAATATTTTATTATTTGTTTATTGTCGTTTTTTATGATTTGCGCATAAAACGAATATGACATGATAAAAACATCATTGCATTTTCATTTCACCAATTATGCGTATGATGAATGATGAAGATAATAACGGTATAAACACTATAGGCAACAAAGTGGCTCGAATAACCAATCCCAATTAACAGAAAAGCCATTCAAATGGTTCAAAAGTCAACTGTGTTAAAGCACTTGACACTATTTACTTCTTAAAATAAATAATTTACTAATAGTTATCAAGCTACATCTGTATCATCAGAATTATCAATATCCTTTCTAAAAAGCAACTTTAGATATGGAAGAATATTAGGGAGCATAGATAAATCAGCTATGTTAATACTCATGAGGTCAAAAGCAATGCAAGTTCTCTTCATGCTTATCTCATTCAGTGCAGGAACTTTTGGATATCGTTGGCTAAAGTGAGTTAGAACGACTCGATAAGCAGCAGCAGCATCTCCCACTTCTGCAGCTTCTTTAGTTGTGCTATGGTTTCTAGTTATAGCCTCCCCCACCATGCAATCTTCAAAAGTTGCCTGCAAAAAAATGAACTAATCAATCATGAAATGATCTATTCTTTAATGAAGGAAAAATACAATTACCTCGTTATGTTGAATAGTAACTAAAACTCCAAGGCAAATAATGAACTCAATGCTAATAGCCACAATTTTATTTATTACTTTTCATATGTTCAGCTAGATGGATCTAGATTTATTTATTTTAGTATATTGTTATCACTTGATGGAGGGAGAAAATTCAGTTTAATGATCCAAAAAAATATAAATTTTGTCACAATTTTGCAATTTTATCCACAAATTCTTAGCATGTCAATTGAGTGTCATTTTCAAAAATCAGTTACAATTTTATCTATTAACTAAAACTGCTCAAAATTAAAATAAAAAACATATCTTATGGTGACATTGAATTTATTTTCTTTTATTTTTTTTTTGTTTCTCCTTAATTTTCCCACTCCCTCTCTCTCCGCCACCTATCCACATTATCATAAAATATAGTTTTTTACTGCAATTTTGACCAATTTTATTTAATGGGCTAGATTTGTAACTAATATATTTGAAAATGAGACTTGATTGAAAGGTTTACAGCTGTTGGATAAAATTGCAAAATGCAATAAGTTTTGGATTTTTGCGATCATTAGGCTAACAAGATAACTTTAGCCTTAAGGAAATCATGATTTTCCCATTAGTTTAGATTTCATGCTATAGAATTAAGCTATGGAGCAACTAGCCAACACTGCGTTCAAAATTATAAGACAGAATACTTGCCTCATGTATGAGAACCATTGCTTCTTGAGATGCTGCTATCACTTCTGGACATGGCCTAGTGTCACCAGAGTACACGACCTTCCACCCTGGTATAACCTCTCCGACGCTATTTGTTCTTTCTGCTGCTTTCAACACAACACCAAATGCCTCAGGACAGTGCACAACAGGAAAACTTGTAAGTCTCTCTAACCCTGCTTCCCAGAGAACCTTTTTAAACCTCTTTAGCAATAGAGAAGCTTCATTTGGAATACTGCGTTTCATCCTCTTTGAACAACCTTGCAAATAACTTTCCCCAAAAAATGAAGTTGACTCTAAACTTAATGTATTTTTATTGTTAATATCTTCAGCATTTGTTAGATTTCTGGAGAAGTTACTTCCACTTGGTTCGGTATCACCCTCCAAAGCATTCCATGAAGCAACCATAGTGTCTCTACAATCAAGGAACTGCATATCTAGATATTCAAGTCTTTGATATGCATCAAGAAACCGTTGAAGCTGCATTGGCCCTATAACAAGCAACTGCTCATGGGGCACTCCCTTTAACAAATCACGTCGTAAAGTAAGTATTCTCGTTATGCCCGCCTGATGATCAGCATGGATATGAGAAATCCAAATGCATTTGAGATTTCTCACAGCATTGTCAGCACCTTCCATACCATATCTGTAAAGGTACACTAGCTCTTTTATCAAGAGAAGATAGTATAGTAATATAATATGTGGCTTAAAAAAATTTAAGGTGTTACCTTCTTCTCAATTGTGCCAAAGTTCCTTCCCCACAATCCAGAAGCAAACTTCCTTTGGAGAAAAGATTAATGTATATGGAACTAACATTCCGGTACTTAGAAGGTTGAGATGAACCAGTACCTAAAAGAACAATCTCTAAGTCATCTCTTCTTATAGCTTTTAGAAAACAAGGGACATTATTTCCATCCAACAATGGCTTCTCAGACATAATTGCACCATCTTGCTTTGCAATTTCATCCTCTTTCACTCCTCCACCTGCATGCCAGAATGTTCTTACATGTTGTGCAACGTCTACAATCTCTGGAATCTCTAACAATAACTCATCAATGACTTTTGAAGGAGCCACCAAACTTGGAACACTAGACCTGTCCAATCCAAAATGACTATGGGGGCGCAAAGTGAACTGTTCAATATGTTTGATGAAAAATATGTTACAACTTAAAGGATGATGTCCATTAAAAACACAAAGAAACAATATGTCATTAATAGCAATGCAAAACAATTCCCAAACTTGCTATCCAACAATCAATATCCTAAGAAGCATGCATACAACTGTTAAAAGAAGTCTCCTTCGGGGAGAAGCACTTGATATTTCATACATTCAATAATAAAGTCCAAGCACTTTGACTTTTCACTTATAATACGTACAGCCACAAACAACTAAAGAACTCCGGATTGATTAAAAATGCTTTTTGTTTAACTAAAAAAAAAATAGTCATCCTTGTGGAAAAGTACGCATTTACTGATTATTACTCAGAAAGAATTTATGTGGGAAATAAAATGTTTTTCATACCTTCAAAAGATTTTCAGCAAAAATGCTTTCACAAAATTGTGAAACGAGACCCTGCATAAGCAAAATATAATATTTTCAGCTATCATAGTCATCAATTCATTCAGAAACTTGGTCCAAGATGCCAGAACAAACCTTAGTTGAAGCTGAGGCGCTTGATGCTGCATTATTATGCTGCTGAAGAGACCAATAAAAAGGAGAAGGAAAGAAATGAGGACACAAGTAATTAAGTCTAGCTGCCATTCTTGCACTCGAATTTAAAATTGGGAGCTCCACATGCGTCCTGCAAATGACATAAGTAGCTCAAATCAATCGTCAAACATTGTACTCATGGAAGTGCCTTTCAAAGAATTGTGTAGAAAAACAATTTACATTGTATGTCCAGCCATAATATGTTGGGTTGAACCAAACTTCTTCATCCATTTCTTATAGTTAGGATTATTGACAACTGAAAGAGGAGTTAAATGAATAATACAATTCACAGTCTTCTTGCTTCGTGTGGAGCTTCCTATAAAATCTGTGTGGCAACAATCAAATGATTGTATGGACAGTAGCTCTTCTACATGAGAATGTGTAGGACAGTCTATGATAAATACAATTGGACCAGGAGAAGTGGGACCCATTACATCGCTCGGATGAACCTAAATAATAAGAAAATTTGATCCATAAGTTAAATGCAACAAACAACAAACTTCAGAGTTCAGAGGTGTAAAAAAACATTAGACAGCTCATCCTTATTAATTAATTTTGTAACTCACCATGATATCTAGGGAATCTGACTTCACAGATTTTCCATTTTGCAATTCTTTATATTTTGTCTTAATTTTCAGACCAAGGGCCTCAGCTTTTTCTTTGTTAAATTTCCCCCTAACTTCATGCAATTCGCAAACATATATAATAGATATATCACTAGGCTTCAAGTCAGATCCTTCTAGAGGACTTGGCTGTAAGAGAATTGCTGATATTTTGACAACCTTGTTTTCAACAAGTACAATGGGTTCTACCAACTTGCTTGTAGCTGCCGAAGGTGCAACACTCAAACAGGGAGCTAATACGAAATTCTTTGAATGATCCATGGTATCATGTGAGATGACGTGTGTGTGAACCATGGCAGCATGTGGGACAAAAGACTTCATTGCATTAACCAATAACTCAAGATTTGAAGGACCCCATATATTGACCTTAAAACCAAAAAAGATTAAACTTTTAATTAACTAAAGCACAATTATAATCCATTTACTAAAAAAAAGAATTACGCAAAAAAATGGGTTAGTTAAGCCAGCTTAACACTCACAAACATTCCTTCTCCCATACCAGCTAAAGTAAGAAGCAGACCTGAAATGAAAAATGAATACTTGTTTCATAAGTTATTCTAAGTGACAACCTTGAAGTGAAAAATCAAATACTATTGAATGATACTGAATTTTGGGAAATTATTGTACTTTGCTACTGAACTTTTATCACCAAAAGACAATTTAAGACTACATTATCACATATAATCTCTTAAGGCTCAAGGCACATGCACATGCACAAACCTGGAAGTCCACCTGTTGTCTCAGAGCAAACGCGTGAAAGACATATGTGTTCAATCTGCATGAGTTACCAAATAGTGATAATCTTGTTCAATATAAAGAAAAATAACTTGAAAATAAAATTGCAAGTATTGAGAGTAAAATTGTGCATGTATCTCAATACCTTAGATAGCTTAATCTTATGCTCTGCACAAAATCTTTGCAACCCCTGATTTAGAATAAAATATATTAAGAGATATATCACTTATGAGTATACACAAAGGCTTGTCAACATATTAACCAGTGATAAGATTCTTGCGTCAACTCATGCCAAATAAGTTAAATTCAACAAGATTTAATCGCAAGCTACTTCAATAGGTTGCATTTGTGTCTTTCCTTCATCTTAATTTATCTACATGCTTTAGAGAAAAGTTTTGACATGATAATATTCAATCAAATCAACTATATATAATACAAATAAAGTAGGGAGAATCAGTAGTACAATGCCAAGATTCTAGAGTTAGAGAGTCAGACAATAGTAAGTATTTCCTCTAAGCACAAATAATATGAAATCATTAACATATGCACTGTAAACAATACAAAATCATTAACACATGGACCATAGTCTATGGTTAACATACTCCCACCAATAAGCTAATCGTTTGGCGTTTGAGTGCTGCCTACAAGGTGAGATGTTTAAATCTTAGCAACCCACATCCTTTTTAAATATTTCTCATGCACTAAAGAAAAAAACATAACCCACACACACTAATATTTAAAAACCAAAACAAAGTTCCCATAGTTAACTAAGCTTATCAACAAAAGTACAAGATGTCACTAATTCTAACTGCAAGAAACTTAAGGATTACCTCTCCAGCATTGAAGATGAATCTCTGTTTGTCAAAGAAGAGCAATACTGAAGGCAACGTATCATGGGTATCCATCCCAGTGCCTAAAATCTTTGACAAGTATGAAAGCCAGTCAATATCATTAATCTGAACATGATCCTTATAACCCCTTAAATGCAATTGTAGCTAGTGAAAGACCAACAAATCAAATAAGTGGTTTATTCTGAATAAAAGGAAAAGAAATACCTGAATATAGGCAATGGTATTGTGGACATTAGAATCACTCAGTTGAGAATTCAATTGAAATTTCTTCTTGGGCGCACCAATATTGTTCACAACTCCCATGGCTCTTGCTTCATTATATCTGTAAGCTTCAGATTCTTGTACCATTGCCTCTGTCTATGATGATTTGTACTGTATGATGTTGTGTGACAAAGCAGAGAGAGACAGAGAAAATATAAGCACTTAAAGCCCTCAATTGATTGGCACAAATTAAATCTTAATTAATTAGGGTCATAAGGTTGATACTATCACAAGAAACTTTCAAGCAGCCTAGCGTTTTATGGATGAGCTTCCTGATGCAGCTTAGTAATGACCAACAAAAGCATAAAGCTATTAAATTTCCAATTAGGTAATCTTAGGAACTTCAAAGAATGGAGACAAGGAATTGAATAATTCAAAAAGAAAGCACTTCGATCTTAGCGCTCAAATTCGGCAGCAAAAGAGGACTTTGTAGTCCAATGCCCGAAGGAGAGGTGCTTTAACACAAAGATTTAATAGGGTCATTAAAGGGATAGGTCTTCTTAACATTTTGGTGTTTTGGGCTTTGAGAAATCATTAAGCCTAATACCTAATTAGCCCAAAAAAGGCCCTTTTTAAGGGTAGTTAGAGAAAATCGCAAAAATGAATATTTTATTTCTATGAACTATAGAGTGAACACTATTTTACATAAATAATCACTATCAATTAATTATGAAATTTTTTATTTATGAATTATTTTGCATAAATTTGTTACTTTTATGGAGTATGGAATGAACATTTTCAAGAATTTATAACAATAACTTAGTTAGGTTCTCAATGTAATTTGATAACTATTTACAAAATTTCAAACATAATTTTTTTTTATGAAATATGATTTTTTAAATCAATTATATATATATATATATAAACCAAAACCAGATGCATTTAAGTGCGAGGCTATGTTTACATGTACTTGATTAAGGGCATGTTTATTTTACTGTTGCTAGTTAATGTTTGTTGTTGATTGCTTATTAGTATTAAATATTTAGTAAAAATATTATTATGGATTATTGTTTGCAAATATAATTACTATATATATATATATATATATATATATATATATATGATTTATAAAAACAATAATGTATAATCATCCATTATTTATTTTTTAAAAAATTCTAAATTAAACTTTTTCATAATACATATATTAATATTAATCATGAATATAATAGTGATTTCATTAAAAATATTAAATAATATATTAGACATAAGTAATATAATAAAATTTAATAATTAATAAAAAATAATTGATTATTATTAAATAAAAATAATATTTAGAGTTAATGAAAAAAGTCAAGAAAATTTTTTAGCCTTTTACTTATGAAAATATAACTTATTGAGGAAAAGAAGTAAAAAAACATACTTTTCTAAATTTTAACTATTAGACAGTCTATCAATTATCAACTCATTTTTTTAAATGAAATATTACATCAACCAAATACATTTTATACCTAAAATTTAAAATAAAAGAACCTCAAAAAGAAAAAAAAAACACTCCCTAAAACTTAACATACCATCTTATATTAATCATTTTTAATTACTTTTTTCAATAATTTAATTGCTTCTTCCACTTCCAACTATGTGTTGTAAAGTAAATAGATTGATTGATTCACCCTTCAAAGTTCAATGTAGGGTGTTGTTAATCTTTTTTAAAACAAAAGAAAAACTTTTGTTTTGCAAAAGCAGTCATTTTTCCTAAGTCATCATTTCAAGCAAATTACTGTTGATTAGCTCTCTTCAAGATTTCACTCACAAATGTTTTAAAAAAATGCCACTAATACAATATCTCTCCACTTCCATCTCCACCTCTTCTTCTGCCTTTTTAACCTCTCCAAGCTTTAATTACAAATACTGTTAATTTCTTGCATTTTCTCTATGCTTTCTCTGCAGCCAAACTCCATTCTTAATGAAGAAACTAAACTATTGTCCAAGAATCTCATATGCTAGACAACGAATTAAGTGACTCCTCTCACATTATTATTTCTGGAAGTAAATAGACTACACATATCAATTACACAAACATCTAAGTATAATGGCCATTTTTCTATTTTACATACATAAATAATAAATATACTTTAGGGATAAAATTAATGAGGTAAGGAGACATAAATTAATGAAATAAACTACACATATCAATCACACAAACATCTAATTGTAAAGGGAATTTCCCTATTTTACATATATAAATAACAAATATACTTTAGGGACAAAATTAATGAGATAAAAAAAGATAAATAGAGATGGTAGAACTTTGAATTAGGGGTGGGCATTCAGTTCAAACCATGATAATATACATCAATATAAATTCAAAAAAGAGGATTCTCAGCATGTGATAGCATTAAAGAAAAGCAAAATCTTTTGAAGGTAACATAGCAGCGTCCCCATTCTATTGCTTTCCCAGATTACTATTCATATAAGAAACACTGGCCCTGATAAAGCATTTTATCAATGAAAAGGATGTTTTTAATTTCTATTCTTATAGTCTCTATTCTAACTCTGAATCTGTTAGAAGTCGCTTGTGGACAAGAATTGATTATGGAGTCTGATTGATCAGTCCTAAGCAAGCCATTTTCCAAATCGAACTCATTCAATCATAATTCTCATTTAACAACTAAAACTCATTCATTATAACGATAATGACACAATAAATCATTATCTTTTAGCTTTTTTGGTCAAAATCAAAATCAAATAAAAGATTACCTGCAAAGCTGAGGATGAGGATGAGAAGCGAACAAAGGTGCGAGGGAGGAGACAGTGACGCAGAGACAAGGAGCCGAAAGAGAGAAGTGAGGTGAGGGTCAACGGCGTGAAGCAGAAGGAGAGGAGAGAAGAGGTGAGGTGAGGTCAGCGGCAGCGTGAAGAAGCACAGAGAGAGAGAGAGAGAGGGTGGGGTAAGGTCGGCTTGGCAGCGTGAAGAAGCAGAGAGAAAGAAAGAGAGGGTGAGGTTGGTTTCGCACTGGCAGGGTGAAGAAAGGGAGAGTACGTTTTGTTTTGCTGCACATTAAAACCACGTAGTTGAGCTAAAGTTGGGTTGGGTTCGATTTTTCGAATTTTTTAAAGACTAAAAAACTAAATTCATAACTTCATTTCTATGGTTAAAACCTAATTTCATCATGATGTCAGAACTATTCAAAGTGATAATGGGACTCAATTCATTAATGAATAGTGCAAAAATATGTTTCTTGAAAAGGGCATTACCCATCAATCATGTGTTTTCACTCCACAACAGAATGGAGTGTTGAAAGGAAGCATAAATACATATTACAAATTGCTCGAGCCTTAATGTTTCAATCTGGTTTACCAAAACATTTTTTAGGAGATTCAATTCTTGTTGCCACTCATATGTTAAATAGACTTTTCACTTCTCTTTTATCTTGGAAAACTCCTTATGAATTGCTTTATAAACAAGCTGTAGATTATTCTTTTTTAAGAAGCTTTGCATGCTTGTGCTATGCTACAAATACACATACTCACAAAGATAAGTTTAGTGTGTATCTTATAAGTGTGTCTTCATTGGTTATGTACAAGGCCAAAAAGCTTATAAATTATATGACCTCCACTCACACAAGATCTTGGTTTCCCGAGATGTCCTTTTTCATGAGCACATTTTTCCTTTTGCTTCCACTTTTAATCCCACTTCCCATACTTCTTCCAATTGACTATTAAACCTCTCATAGTCCTACATCCTCATCTTATGAGTTTGCACATGGTTCTCCTCTTACTTTACCTCCCTTTCCTCCTTTTATCCCACCAGCGTCTTCTTCATCTACATTACCCAATTTTACTTCCTTACCACTTGAACATATCTCTCCTATCCATTCTCAACCACCTCTGAGACAAAGTACACAAGTCAAAACCAAGCCTAGATGGCTTCAAGATTTTGTGTCCCAGGTTACTCTCATTCCAGATGACTTGCCACTAACTTATCCTGTCAATATGGATTCAATTTACACCCCTAATACAGGTAATGTTTCTCCTCCTCTTCCTTTCATTTTTTCTACTCCACATTTAGCCTTTCTTGCTAATGTCTCAGTTATTAAACCCAAAAATTATACCCAAGCCCATAATGATCCCAATTGGCTTCGGGCCATGCAACTTGAGCTTGATGCGTTGGAACGAAATCATACCTAGGATTTCACCAACTTACGTCTTAATAAGCATGCCATAAGATGTAAGTGGGTGTACAAAGTTAAAATGAAACCTGATGGTACTGCTGATAGATATAAAGCCCATTTAGTGGCTAAGGGCTATAATCAAGTTCCTGGTTTAGACTACTCAGAGAGTTTTTCTCCTGTAGCTAAGCTTGTGACAGTGAGATTATTTCTTGCAATAGCTACTGCTAAGAAATAACATATTCATCAATTAGATATAAACAATGATTTTCTTCATGGCTACTTGGATGAGGATGTGGATATGCAGCCACCTAAAGGTTATACCAAGGTTCCTCTAGGTCAAGTTTGTAAGCTTAAAAGGTCTCTTTATGGTTTAAAACCAGCTTCTAGACAATGGAACCACGAGCTCAGTAGAAAATCGCTAGAATATGGTTTTTTCGTATGTCCACTAATGATCATTGTTTGTTTATTAAAGTTACTACTATTGGTGTAATCTTTCTCTTGGTACATGCAGATGATGTCTTAATTATAGGCGCAAATGAGGATGACATTCAACTAGTCAAATTGTTTCTTCACAAGGTTTTCCTTATCAAAGATCTTGGCTATGCCAAGCATTTTATTGGGTTCGAAATTGCTCGGTCTGATGAAAGGACATACATTAATCAGCGAAAATATATTCTTGATCTTTTAGCTAATACTGGCCTTTCTAATGCCAAGTTTGTGAATTCTCCTCTTCCAACAGGTGTCAAACTTGGTACTCTCACAACTCCACCTATCTCGCAACCAGATCAGGATCGAAGACTGGTTGGTAGACTCTTGCACCTCAATCTTTTACGACCTGATATCACTTTTACAGTACAACAACTTAGTCAATACATGAGTCAACCTCTTGAGCATCATTGGGTTGCAACTCTTCACTTGTTATGCTATCTTAAAGGTTGTCCAAACAAGGGCTTATATTTCCCAGTAGTAAATGATCTCAAGCTAACAGCTTATTGTCACGCAAATTGGACTTCTTGTCCACTTATATGAAAATCGATCTCAGGGCAATGTGTCTTCTTTGGTTCATCTTTAATCACTTAGAAAACAAAGAAACAAATTATGGTTTCAAGGTCTTTAGCCAAAGTTGAGCATCGTAGCATGGCAACTGTAGTTTGTGAGTTGAAATGGATTTCCTATTTGATGGAAGACTTTCAGCTGCCTTTGTCCATACCTATTCCTTTGAGATGTGACAACAAAGTTGCAATCTATATTAGTGCTTAACTAGTATTTCATGAACGTACAAAACACCTGGAAATAGATTGTCATCTATTTAGAGATCAATCTAAAACAAGTTGTGTTCATCCTCAACATGCCCTAAGTACTTATCAATTAGCTGATTTCTTTATCAATTTCTTATCTACTTTAGTTCTTGTAAAGTTATTGTCCAAGATGGGCTTGATTGAAGTTCACCAAACTCCATCTTAAGGAGGGGATGTTAGCATACACACGGATAATTTATGGGGTAGGGACATTGGTCATCCAGAAGCAGCAAAAAAGGAAATAATTTCTTAAGTAAACTAATTCTATTATAGCCTAGGGATTAATGATAGTCTGTTATTCTTTATCTCCTTATTACTGGTATATATTGTATTCAAGATCACAATAATAGTTACGAGTTTTATTGTCTCATCTTCCTTTCTTCTTCTTCACGGTAACTTTTGTTAAGTTTCCCTAAGTTTAAGTTCATATTGTTGAGCTTCTATAGGGTGACGTATATGGAGTGGGTCTGTGGAGTGTTTGATGTGTTGAATATGGAGGAGACAACATTGTTTGTCACTATGATTGATGCCATCTGGTGATGTCATAATCGTATGATTTGGAATGATGAGAATTGTTATCTGAGGGTGGTGATTCAGAACACATTGTCCTCACTTCACCAATTTTGGAAAGTGAGAGAAAAGAAGGTAGGAGGATTAGAGCTATGTGATGCCTTAGACAGTGGCTTGTTAAGGAAGACATGGCAATGCCCAGGTCCTGGTTTATTAAAATTGAATGTGCATGTGGCTATGAATTCAAGGACAAGTAGGGCGGTAGTTAGTGTCGTGATGCGAGATCATGATGGGAGAATTATTATAGTTATGTCTAGTGCAGTGGCTGGTTATATGAGTATGGAGTGATGGAAGGGGTGGTGTTACGTGAGGTGTTATGCTGGACCATGCAGTATAGTTGGGTAGTGACTGAGATCGAGGTTGACAGCCTAGTTTTGGTCCAACATTTCCAACAAGTTAGTAGAGAGCTCACTCAGTATGATCTTGTCTCGAAGGATGTTCAAGCTTTGATGCCGAAAAATGCCCAACTGCTTCATGTGAAGTGAGAAGCGAATCAAGTGGCTCATATACTTGCAAAGTTTGTTAGTAATTCTACTCAACAGGCTATTTGGTTGAATTCTATCCTTGTGTAGTTTATGAATTCTCATGCATCTGATCTTTAATTTATTGACCATTAATGAAATCTTCTATTTTGTTTTTTTTTCTGAGATGAAATGAAAAAAAAAAAAAAAAAGATAACTAAGTCAAGCCATCATATATAATAAAAGTTAGCACGCCCAATCTTTTTTTTTTCATTCAATAACTTCAATGAAGCAAAAAGGTTATTGTTCACAAGTAGTGAAAAAAAAATATGGTTGTCTGCTACACCTCAAAACTGAGGATGATTAAGTTTATTCCAATTATGTTATACTTTTACATTAATTTCATGAATTAAAATAAAATAGAGAGGAACCGTCCTAATCTTCTAAGAGCATCTCCAATAGTGTTCTTTATTTTAAAGAGCATATTTTGCATAATAAAAAGTATCTCAAAAAATCTTTAAATATAAAAAGTAAAGAAATTTGTACAACTCTAATATACTTTTGATATTTTTTATCTTTATTTTATTTTATCCAATAAAATTAATGTTTTATTCAATAAACATTAATGCTTAAAGTTTTTCAATAAAACCAAATAGTTGTTATGACATGAAAGAAAAAAACTTTTTTAATAAATAAAGTAAAAAGAGATAGATATCAATTAATATCTTATATAAAAAAATGAAATATTTTAATGATAATTAGAGTAGAAAGTGAAGTTTGATTTTTTACATGTAGAGAGTCAAACCCACTCTTTACTCTTTTTTTTTTTAAAAAAAAAAACAAAGTATATTAAAAAATCATTTTTTAAGATTAATTTTTAAAATAATGAATTTTGCTCAAATAAGAGCTTATTGAAAATGCTCTTATACCCGCACACAAGATGATCACAACAACATTATATATATATATATATATATATATATATATATATATA
>CATIWR010375404.1:0-11357 GCA_949677035.1 Omphalea diandra
AACTCCCCGATCTCACACATATATATATATATATATATATATATATATATATATATATATATATATATATATATATATTAGCCAAAGTAAAAATTAGTCAAAATAATGATGTGATTTCATTGTTACTCTCTTCATTTTATAGTAACCGTCACTTTTTAAAAAAATATATATTTCAATTATCTGTCATGTTTAGATCTCCATTAAAATATTAATTATTTTTTATATTTGATCCTTATCAATATTCTTAGAGTAATTAATGAATCAGTCATTTTAAGTCTTTTAAAGAGGGTAATTTAGTCATATTTATTTATTTATTTATTTTATAGTTATGACTATTAAATAATTTCATAATACCTTAAAAAGTGAAAAATACTATGAAATGAAGAGGGTAATAGTTTTAGTTCATCCATCTATTATCATTGTTTTGATTGATTCATTCATTCTTAGTATTTAATACTTGTAATAAATAATACATTAATGAATATTAATTAAGTCACTATCATGAATAATAATGTAATTAGCTATCAAATTTTATTTTCTATTTTTATTTATTTATTTTAAATCAATTATAACTTATGATTATGTATTTATTACATTTTAATAAAAGTTCATAAGGTAAAATTTTATTTTATATATTTTTATAAAAATAAAATATTTATATATTAATAAAATAATATAAAAGACAATCAAAACTCCATAATTCAATACTAATACAATAACAAATACTATATATAGAAACACTAAATGAATATTAAAAAGTTAAATAAGATATTATAATAATAAACAATGTACCAAAATTTTACTGTACTAAATGTATTATTGATATTAAATTTTTTATTTTAATATCATTCAATAAATATAATAAATAATAATACCACTAAAAAATATATAATTTCACTTCAAATTTTTTTTAAAAAATTCAAGTATAGCTTCAAACAGCTCGAAACATGGAGTAATGATTAGTTAGTATAATAAGGCTCTATCTTGACTAGATGTTTATATGTGTAGTATACACCTAAATCTTATATTTGAAGTGCTAAGAAAAATAATTTATAATAATTAAATTAAAAATAGATTTTGACCATTTATCTCGCTCTTTTAGTCTCAATAAAAGAAGAATAAAAAGATGCAACATTTAAAAGTTTTAATCAAAATCCAACTCCATTATTTTAGTTGATATTCTTAAATTAGGAATTGATTTTCAATCAAACACTAAAAAATCAATAAATACAAAAAAAATTATGTGTTCATACAAATTGAAAATCAAGAATCACAATAACATAATAAAGAAATAAAAAATTTCAATCTAACTCTAAAGAGACCCCTGTTCTATAATCTACACTTGTAAAAAGAGAAAAAGAGTGTTAAACCATTTATTGGTGAGTAGTTCAGTGGGAGCATAACATAGTTTAAATTTAGGAATGCTACTTTTCTTAAAAAAGGTTTTCCAACTAAAGTTGAAATAAGTTAAAATTATTTATTTATAAGATTGAGAATTAAAATAATTTGATCATTACAAATCAATTGATATCCATTCCTAATCCATCTCCAACAATATCTCATCCAAATGGAAGAAATAGAAAAGACACTGAATCTGTTTCAATAGAATCATAATTATAAAATAAAATTTCGAAACATCATTTTCTTATTAAAAATGAAGCATAAACGATTTCAACGTAAAATCAAGAAAAGTTGAAAAATGTTCGAGACGCTCTATCTTATCCCACTAAGGGAAAATGGTTACAAGTAATGAAAGAAGAGATAGAGTCCACAAGCTCTATAAGGTTTGGAAATTAGTTGATCTCCTTAAAGAATGTAAAGCCATTAAGAACAAGTAGGTCCGTAGAATCAAACCTAAAGTTAATGGTCCAATAAAAAGGTATAAGGTGCGTCTTATAGCTAAGGGTATACACTATAAAAAGGAATATATTATGAACGAATTTTCTCTTTTGTAGTTAGGTTTAACTCTGGCCACTAAATTTTAGCCATTATTGCTAGTTTAGATTTGAAACTACATTAAATGGATGTAAAAAAGATTCTAAATGGAGAATTGCAAGAATAAATATATATGGAACAACCCATTGGTTTTGTCATCAAAGATTAAAAACACCAAATGTGTGAATTATTGAGATCAATTTACAGTCTCAAACAATCTTTAAAAAAGTGGCACATTAAATTCCATCAAGTAATCATTTCACATGATTTTATACATTTAATGAAGACAATATGTCAAAAGATCCAAAAATAAATTTGTGATTCTATTATTTTATGTGGATGCCAAACTATTGGTTAGAGATGATAGAGTACGTTTTGACCTCTAAAGAAAGTTATCCTCCAATTTCAATATGAAGGATATGGGTGCAATGACATATATTCTTGAAATTAAAATTGAAAGAGATCGCTCCAAGAACATGTTAACCCTATAATAAGTATATCCAGTATATCCATATGATCTTTGAAAGGTTCCATATGTATGATTACAAACCTATTGATGCTCCCATCACAAAAGGCAAAGGTCTTAGTTAAAGATTATGACTTAAAACTCCACAAGAAAAAGAACAAATGACTAATGTTCCTTATCCTAGTGATGCAGGAAACCTTATGTATGCCATGCTATGTATAAGGGTAGATATGTGCTTTACAATTGGAATGGTGGGTAGTATTACCAATCTAGAATAACCACATTGGAAAGTTATAAATAGGATGCTAAGATACCTTAAAGACATTATGGATTATTCATTATGTTATCACAAAAATAATTTATGACTCATAGGCTACACAAATGCTAACTGAAGGAGATCTAGATGAAAGAAAATCCACCTTATGTTATGCTTTCTTCCTAAATAATGGAGCTATCTCTTACAGTATTAAAAAAACAAACCTGTATAATTTTATGCATAATGAAAGTTGAACTCATGGCTTTTTCAATTATAGTGCAAGAGGTTGTTTGGATTAAGAGATTTTTGAACCATTTAGGATTCAATAAAGATACATCGAACTCAGTGTTAGTGAATTGTTATGGTTAAGAAACAATCATATTTACTAAAGATCCTTAGTATCATTCTAAAACTAAACATATTGATACTATGCCCAATTTTATAGAAACACAACGACACAAAAGAAAGTTTGCATGTTGTATATATCTATGCACAAAATAGTTATATATCCCTTCATATAGTTGTATATCATGACCATGTTAAAGCTCTAGGATTACATAGATGTTAAATATACTTATTCTGAAATATTTATGTATTGCTTTTTCACACATTTATTTTGGCATCTATAAATTTTAGTACTTTACCTTATATAGCATGCACACATATATATGTTAAATACATAAAATGAAAGGTATGTCAGACAGTAAATTAACCTTCTCATAGAAACAATCACCTCTATGAATTAGTGGTGTATAAAAATAAGAAATTTTTTTTTTATTTTTGTGATATAATATTAGAAAGCATATATTTAAAATAAAATCACCTTGATAATGAATCAAGATGAGATCATAATTATAATGATATTCTTCTTAATTGTTTTAAAATACTAGATAGAAAGTTTTGTTAATCATGAGTTGATGAAACATAGAGAGTTTTAGACTTCAGTTAGATATTAAAATATATCTAAATTTATTATCTGTATAGTATTAAAATTATAGTTGAGACATACGTTGTAATGAAAAAAGAGAATATGTGTTTCATACCACATATACATTACTCGACCAATAACAGTAACAAAACAATTGATCTTTGCTTTTAATTGTGTGACACCTTTGAGATCATAAGGATCTCAATATAGCACCCTTATTACTTTCAACTACTTCTCTAAATCTCAATTTAATGTTAGTTATTTTAGATTGTTATTAATTGTCATGTATAATTAGACTTGATGAGACATATTTAGATAGCAAATGAGTTGAAATTGAGAAATTTTAGAAAAAGAACGATCATTGTGGTGTCATAGTTAATTATATTTACTGGTCAACCAGTTATATTAATGTGGCATAATTGAAAATATACAAGGATAGTCATATTGATGATATGTAACAGAGATCTTGAGTTACTTCAAATATGACTAAATGAAATTGGGGAGGTCCATGCTTACTCTATTTAGAAATTGCTATATATAGCTCATACAACTTATTTTCTAGTATAAAATTATTGTAGAGAAAAGAGAATGTGTTTTATTAAATTTGTTAGGTAATGTACATTCTATTATGTGTGAGTGAGAGATATTAGATTTAAAGGTTAGGCCATCCTTAATGGAAAGCCCAACCTAACAAATAGAAAAAATAACTGCCTTTGGGTAATTATTAAAAAGGAAAATAACTACTAATGGATAATTATCAAAAGGAGAATGTATACTGAAATGAAAAAAAGAAACACATAAAAGAAATATAATAGAAAGAAAACACTTCAATATTTTGAAAAGAATTTATAATATAATTCTCATTATGCTAAAATTAGTAAATTTCTGTATATTTAATTTAACATTGTTAATTTTATGGAACCTTACTGAAGTACATAAATGATATATATTTGACTTGGCACGTGATAATTACGTGAGGGTAAAATGTATCAGCCTATCATGACTTTCATCCTTCCACAATTAGATTACTAGTTTTTTTGCTCTATCTAATCTCTCCCATCTATATATTAAGTCGTTGGAGCCTCAAACTTTTTTTTTTTTTTTGTAAGAAGAACTTTTTTCAAATTTGAGCGTTAAAAATTCTGCTAGTCAAATGAATTACAGGAATCTCTAGATCCCTTTCCTTCTAAAAAAATATTAAATGCAAGAAACATTGTCAATACTTCTCTTTTCACTGCCTTGAAGATTGAATTGAAATATCTCAATTTTCATGCTCCCCATATATTACTATAATTGAAGTTTTTACCAGTTTGATAAAAAGTAATTAAAAAAAAAAGATATATCTCTAATTATGTAGTGTATAGTTTTGATTTAATCAATTAAGTCTTTTTTTTTAAAAAAAAATAAAATACACTTGCTCAAATCCCTAAAAATCATTGGAAAAACTTGTCTACATCGGTTCCAGAGAATATTGTTATTGTAATACCAATAAATCAAGAATTCTACAATTGAGCATTTATCTTTGAAATTAAATTAAAAAAAACCCTTAATCATCCTACCATGAATCATTTCAAAGTGGAATTCCTTAAAATGGAAGTTCTACTTCTGCAATCAACTTGAAGTTTATACTTGACGAAGAAATATGCGCATAGCTAATAACTTCTCTGTCATGTCTTATTTCCCTTTCTCTTTTTTTTTTTTTTGGCTTCATGTCATATGATTATTGCTGTTTCTTTATCTCATCTTTAAATCTCATGTGAGCATATTAGCCATTCATTGTTTTATATATACACAGGGTAATATGAAAATTTAAAACTAGGGCCTATATGCAAATGTCTCAGACAATTATTCATGTGAATAATAATATTCATGTAGAAACACAACATACATGAAAGAAGAGGAACCAACCCCCCTAATCAACAATTTTTCTTACAGAACAAAGTACTTAATCTTTATATGATCATAAATTTAACAACAAGAGTTGGGTGGTCGACCATTGGATGTAGCAAGCTTGCTCACAAACTGAAGTAGCTCTTTGCTGGTATCATCTCTATGAACGAGCACCTCTATAAAGCATAAACAGTCCTTTTTATCCCATATTGCTGTCTCCGTTGCTGCTATTAATTCTTCTTCGCAACCAACCTTAGGAAACCATCAACAAATGTATTATTTTTGCTTTGTTAGCAAAGTGAAGGAGGATTGGTTTATAACACACTTGTAACAAGAAATATAATATCTTTATATAAATATGTACCTGAGTAGTCCAACATTTGCCTTGACTGTTGTGAATTGCATTAACCAACTGAGTGTAGGTCCAGTTCTTGATGACATTGTAGGGTCCGTCATGGATCTCAACCTCTATTGTGTACCCACCGTTATTTATCAAGAAGATGATGCTTTTCTGCCCACATCTTAGCATTGTTGACACCTCTTGTGGAGCCATGTACAAGCCATATATTCATCAGGAAATTACTAACATTTAACCAGGCTCCAGCCATTAGCACTTCTTTTCGAGCTTCTTGTACTCCTATGGATGAGTGCAAGAAACTATAAAAAGAGTGCAATAGGATATATTGAGGGTTTCAGCTATTTGTACTCTCTAGTGAGTGCAAATAGCTAGAATCATGTAACCATGGGACTGCTTAAGTAATCAAGAAACAGTTTCTTTAACTTCTTTTCTCTTTTTGGAATGGAAATAACAAAGAAAATTAACCATATGGAGATGTTATTATTACTAACGAATACCTGAAAGCTTCCATCCCCAAGACAAGTTATTACTCTTTTGTCTGGCTCAGCCTGTGCATACCCAAGAGTTGCACCTATTGACCAACCAATTGATGCATATAGCAGTTGACTCTCATACCTGTATGGATTATTCCCAATTAGCGCTTGAGTACTCGAGTTGCCAAACATAATAAATCCTTATCAGTGATATAAAAATTAGTTAAAAACTGCAAAATTGTGAATTTATGATAGTTTTAAAATCGGATCATTTAGTAACTAATCTATTGATGTTTACGAAAGTTTTAAAATTAATATTTCATTATTTTTAGGTGTATGATTAAAAAATAATTTTGAAAAACAGTTTGGACTTAACCCAACTCGATTGTATTTTCATTAAATAATTTGATTGATTGGTCATGTCCGATTTTCAAAAAAAAAAAATCCAATCTGAACCCAGTAATGAACCAAAAAAAATAGTTTTCTAGATTACTTTTGCAACATATAAGCACTTACCTACAACCCTGTGGCAATTTCAGCTTCTGGCAATGAAACCATGAGTCACCTGCCTCAGCCAACACAACCTTGTCACCTGACAACATCTTCTGTATGTGCTTAAACAGAACATTAGCCTTCAAGGCCTCTGTGGGCTCAGATTGCACGGGAACTCCATCAGGAACACGTATCCGCTTGTAGTTCTCATAAGCGTTAGTGTTATGATCAAGCCTTTCGGCCAGTTCCTCGCGGAACTCCTTCAATGGTACGCGCAAAAATACGGGCTTGTTTGGAATGACTATACGGTCAGGTTCAGCAACAACAGCCTTCCTCATGTTGAAGAGAAGTGAGTAACCAGCAGAGCTCAAGTCGTCGAAAATTGGGCCTGCGAAGAGCGATGCATCGGCTGTTTCGACAATCTCAGAGCAGAAAGCAGTGCTCACTGCGCCCCAGTAAGTGCCAATGAAGTGTGGGAGGTGCTCTGGTATAAGGCCTTTAGCTGCTGGCATGACTGCTGTTGCATAACCACAAGAATGTGCTAGTTCAACTAAGGCATTGCAGGCTTTAGCTACTCGGATTTTTGGTCCAGCTATTAGAACCGGCTTCGCTGCCTTGTTTAAGATTTCTGCAGCTGCCTCTACTGCTACTTTCAAGGCTATATGGTTGATCATCCTGAACGCCCCAAGAAAAGGGAAAAAAAAAAACAAAAAAGAATGTTATTGCTTTTTGTTTTATTTATAGTTTGGCTTTTCTTTTAGGTATTAAGACGAGACTAATAGTAAGGAACCATATATATATATATATATATAAAATCTTGATTATTTGGAATTTTACTTAAATTGAATAATTTAAATTGCAGTATTCTTACTTGGAAGTGAAGATGAGTGGAATTAGGTCTTGAATGAAACTTGGATGAGGGATGGCCACCAGGTTACAGCTTATGCTAATATAAACAGGCTTGCTTTCTTCTAAACAAGCTGTAATTGCTTTGTCAATCTGTTCTTGGGCACGGTCCAAGTCTTTGATAATGGCCTGCATGAGTAACATTCCTTTTAAGTCAAGTTAATACATTGTTGAAGAGAGAAAATACTACAAATTCTTGTCTAATCCGGAAACTAGACCTAATAAAAAGGTGAGAAAGTGAAATTTTGGTGCTAAATATTAGGATTTTACTTGATGACAAGTGATGGACCGAAAGGCCTGAAGCTCCTGGCTGAAATCTGGCAACCCAATGGTGTGGTGAAGAATCCTATTACCACCATAATCATTAGAATTAGGACCTCCAACGATACAAATCACTGGCAAATCGTCACTATAAGCACCGGCAATCGCATTCACAATGTTAAGGCCACCAACTGTGAATGTTACAGCACATGCACCCACTCCTCGTGCCCTGGCGTATCCATCAGCTGCATACCCTGCATTCAGCTCATTGCAACAGCCGATCAGGTTGAGCCCTGGCTCGGCAACGAAGTAGTCGAAAAGGGTCAGGTTGGAGTCACCGGGGACTGAGAACACGTCGGAGACACCAACTTCAACCAGTCGACGAGCCAGGTGGTAGCCTAGTGTGGGTGCCGGTAAGGTGGACATGGCAGTGCTGGGATGTTTGCATGTGGTGTTGTTTTCCATTTCGCTGACCAACCTATAAATGGACGTTGCATACAGAATGGCATAATGGACATATATATATATATAATGGACACGGTTGGTGACCCCAGATGTAGCAATAGCTACGCACTTATGCCGCATTTGACTTCTTTTTAGTATAGAATTTATTTTAATTAAATTTTATATTTTCTCGTCCACTTTTTATAAGTTAAAATTTTTTTTGAACAAGGTAAATATGATTTTAATGATAACAATAACTATATTAAACTGTATTTAGTTAATTATTTTGATATAAAATTTCTTCACTTTATATATAAAATTTTTTTATTTTTTGTAAAGAATTTAAAGAAATTCTATAAATTTCATATATGTAGAATTTTTTTTATTTTACATACAAAATTTGAACATTTATATACACTTGAACAAATTTATTTCATATTTTTTCATAAAGAAAAAAAAATTATAGCATTCAAATTATTTGAAAAAAATAAAAAAAAAAGAAAAAATTGTAACATCCAAGACTCTCAAATATTTTTATTCATTTTCTGTACAGAATTTGAAGAAAAAAATAAAAAAATATTTGAACAAACTTTGTATTTTATTTGATGAAAAAAAAGAAAAAAAATTATAACATCTAAGTCACTCAAACATTTTGTTTAATTTTTTGTATAAAATTAAAAAAGAAAAAAATAATATTTGAACAAATTATTTAAAAGAGAAAATAAAAAACTGTCACTAAAATACTATTTTAATGTAAAAAGAAAATAAATAACAATAAAAAAATTATTACACCCAAAGTAATTAAACTTTTCCATATATAATATATTGAATAAAATTTAATTGAATATTTATGATTTTTTCCCGTATATGTTAACGATAAGTTTCATATCTATTTTTTTGTAATAATTAAACATCGGCGGATAGTAATAGTGTCAGTTTAAGACTTTATTGACCATTTTAAATTTTACACAAGATTGTAGAAAATTAATGAAATAGATGCATAATTTGATATTACTAAATGTAAAAAAATATTTGATCAAATTCTATACAAATTTGATATTAATAAAAATCAAATATGATTTTAATTGTGGCTTTACTGTTCATAGTGATAATAGTATTACCTATCACTATCTTTCTTTTTTTTTTGATAGTTTGTCTCACTATTCTAAAAATTTACCTGATCAATCGAATTGATTAAATAAAAATTAGACAATTTATTGATTCGATCGATTCTAAGCTAATTTTCAATTTTTTAATTTTAAATGTTATAAATATTTTATTATTAAGGTTTCGTTTATTTCACGAAAAATAATTTATTAGAGGAAAATATTTTTTGAGTAATATATTTTCTTATATTTGGAATACACTACACAAAATATTAATTTTCTTTTAATTTATAAGCTTATTAAAAAAATTTAAACCATAAATGTTTTATGTTAACTTAAGAAAAAATTTATTACAAATGAAAATTTTTTGTGGATCTAACTTATCATCGGCGACTACTGTCGGTCGACGATGATAGGTAACGGTGTCGGTAATTAAGAATGATCAATGATAATAAATATATGTATTTATATAATTTATTTGTTCTTTAAATGAGTTTGTCAAAATTCAAAAAATGACTTAGTTTTCTTTGTATTTTTTATTGATCAATTTTCCTAAATGCACCAAATAGAAAAAATTATAAAAAATAGTTTCTATGAAACAAACGGAGCTTAAATCACTTAAACTGAATTAATCTAGGTAATCTAAGTCAATTAGAGCATAGAATAAACCAATTCACCTATTCATTTTTTTTGACTAGTCAAATTTTAATAACGCCGATTTGTCCTAATACAATGTGATAAACGCTATTTATTATGCCCACAGGTCATAGTGATACACATTTATACATTATGATTCATGCACGTATCAAAAAACTGGTGAATCCCACTTATTTTTATTGAAAATGAGAAAAAAAAAAATTAGAGTTAGAAATCAATACCTTTTTTTTTTCTTTCTTTACGCTTCTTCGGATAAATTTCATTACTAATATCCTACACAATTAATTATTTTTAAATTGAAAATTGTAAAATAAAATTTCTTGGCTCGTGTATAACTTGCCTAAAATAAAAATTAATGTGTCTTCTGATAATTCATTTGTAAGTAAAAACCTCGACGCATCAACTTCCTTTTTTTCTTTTTTTTTTTTCCTCTCTCTCTCTCTCTCTCTCCCCGAATGCATCTTCCAAATATGATACCGTTGAACCAAAATCTAAAAACGTATTTAGAACCTCCTTCTTCATCATCTTGGTCGGCCATCAATTGCAGACTTTTCAGATACAACCCAATTTTCCTCCTCATTAAAGCTCAATTAAATGCTTTTAATAATTTTTTTATTACTCGTTTTTTAATTTATTAGATAAAAAAAAATAGAAATGGATTGGGGAACTATAACAGTAGAAAATCTAATCGGGGCCCCTTCCAACCTTTCTTTCACTATATGTTCGGTATCCGATTTTAAAACATTTTGGTAATTGGAACAATTTTAGATATATTATCCCTTATAGAAATTAATTTAATTATGAAAATTTAAATTTTATTAAATTAACTATTTTGTATAACATAGATTTTAATTATGAGAATTTTAATTATTGTATTAATACTATTATTTATTATATAATTATTAAAAGAAAAGAAATAAAAAATTTTAAGGAAAAGAAAAAATTAAATAAAAAAAAAGGTTGGACCAACCGACATGCAAATTTAGTAAATCAGAGAGAATTCAATTCACGTTGGTCAAATTAAAACAAACAATATAACAATTAAAAAAAAAAAAAAGAAAACAAACAAAAAAGGAAACAAGAAACGTGGCATGGGAAAGCCGAAGCAAGCCAAAATAAATGTAAGGAGAAAAGAGGGACGTGGTCGGCGGACCGAATGATGCGTAGAGAGAGAGAGAGAGAGAG
>CATIWR010375465.1:0-10549 GCA_949677035.1 Omphalea diandra
CAGAAGTTCACAATTTTCTTCCGATTGTCAGCATACCTATACCACTCAACCATTGTTGACAAAAACTTGTTCATTTGTGCATTGGTGTGAGCTTGAGTAGCATGGAACATTCGAAAGCAAGGCTGTGGGTCTGGATCCCTGTCTCCCTTTAGAAAGTTCAACTTTCTGAATTGCTTAATGCATTGTTTCAAGCTTGCAGTGACAGACAAAAGGGTACCAACACCTTTCTCACTGATGATCTTCCCACCAGTGGCAGTGTACCGAAGAGTTGGATACACAACTCTTCTGCACAGAACATGGTCAAGAAACATTATACCCTTAGTTATGTGTTCAATAGGAAGGCTCTCATTATCAAGCTTGAGCAGGTATTTCTGATCAACAAACTCGATCAAT
This sequence comes from Omphalea diandra, assembly GCA_949677035.1. Classification (NCBI taxonomy): domain Eukaryota; kingdom Viridiplantae; phylum Streptophyta; class Magnoliopsida; order Malpighiales; family Euphorbiaceae; genus Omphalea; species Omphalea diandra. Next base: position 394 of record CATIWR010375465.1, read on the forward strand.
TGCTTTCTCAATGTGGCTGCATCTGCCCTGGGTCCCCGTACACCAATCAGAATATGACCCCCATATCTTATATAATCCATTTTTCGAGTCTTATCAGGGCCACTTGTTGGCACAAATTCTGGCCAAGACGTATTTCCCTGCTCTGCTTCCCCTTCTGGACTATTCCATATGACATCACTCCTTGAAGGATGGTAGAACTCCTTTATCTTACCCTCCATCCATCGGTCCAATTCATCAAGGCAGATATTAGCCAAAAGGGGACTAAGAATCCCACAATGCCCCCAAGATGGAACCTTTGCGGCCTCCTCAGGCGCAAACCCAAAAAAGGTTTCTAACCAATATGGATCTGGCTTTGGCTCATCCTCTGCTAAAACCCTCTTTTTCTGATACTTCCTCTTTTTCTTCTTCTTTGGCTCTTCCACGCAACTAGTGATCACAGGTGTGATCAATGCTGCCTTGACCAAATCAATCACTTTCTTGTCCCTCAAATCCCTCATCAAAGCACTTAGCACCAATCCTGTCTTCATTCCATCCATAATTGTACTTAAATCCCCTTTTATATACCACAAATAACCAGCAAACCTCCTCCTAATCACCCTCAATGCAGAATGTGCATTCCTACCAGGCCTAAATGCAAATGACTTTTGTGAAAATCGTGCTTCATATATGGGTTCCAAGATCAAAAGCAGAACCTCCTGAACAATCTTATCCTGAAAGGGAGCAGGTTGTGTGGTTGTCAAAATCACCTTAATCTTTCTCTTTGACAAAGACTCATAATCTGTCTTATCTTTAGGAGACCTAATAAAAAACTGCAGCCTAGCACCCCACTTAAATTTATTATCAAGAACAGCATTTCTAAGAGCTAACAAATCCTCCAATGCAGACCTTTGTATAGCACTACGAGGCATATAAGCTCCCAATTCGTCAGCACATACTTTTTGATAGGCCAAAACCCATAATTCAAAACGACGAAGATATGAGGTCAAATTGTTAACTATCCTATCAGGTTCACGGAAATTCTCAATCCACATTTGGGAGCAAACAGAGACACCATCTTCCTTCATCAGGTAAGACGGATCATCAGGATCCGGAGCACGCCGGTGCATTGGAGTAAATGAGAGTAACCGAAATAAAGCAAACCCATTAGTCCTAGGGTATAAGGGATTGGATTGAGGACATAAAAAAGTAGTGATGGTGATAGTAGGGTTATGAGTTAGAAGCTTGTGGGAGAACACAGCAAGACAACGACGCATCTGGAGAAGGTGAAATAAAAAATAAAAAAAAAAAGAAAAAAAGGTTTTTCAGGGCATTTCTTTGTCAAAACAAAAAGTAAATTTCAAGTTGCAATCGGAAGGAGCACAGAGAAATACCAAATAAACAATAAGACACACAGCAAAAAACGAATAAAACCCACTTAAATTGGTCGTAAGAATTTAATTGTTGAGAAAACGAAAATGAGTGTTGGAGTTTTGAGTTCTTACATGGCGTTTGAAGATTGAGAACAGAGCTGCTGCAAATAGAGAGAGGCAAAACCCTGGTTACACCCTGAGAGAAGGTGTTTGGTGGCGGGGGCTGATATTGCGGTGTTTGGCATAAGGTTTTGAATTATGTTTTACCAGGAATGAGTATCAGGGCGCTCACGGTCTGATTTAGCTAACCCAGAGCATGATTTTAAATTAATGTCATGTTTGTTTCCCGCAAAATATTTTTTATATTTTTTAATTTATTTACTATATTTAGAAAAATTAGTTAATAAAAAAATATTTTTTTAGTTAAAGAAAAAATTAAGTTATTTTTTTAAAAAATAATTTCTCATTTTGAAATAAGAAACCATTTTTCAAATTTTCATAAACTCATTTAAATAAAAAATAAATCATATAAATATATATATTTATTATTATTAATCATCATTCGCTACCGACACTTGTTACTGATTCTCATCGACGGAGGTGGCCGCTAGTGATAAATGAGACCCACATAAAAATTTCACTTTTAATGTATTTTTTCTTATCTTAAATAATAAATAATATAAATATAAAATATTTGTAGTCTAAATTTTGTTATATTCTTATAAATCAAAAGAAAAATTAATATTTTTTATAATGTGCTCCAAACACTAGAAAATATGTTGTTTAGAAAATATTTTCTTCATATAAGTTATTTTTTATGAAACAAACAAAACCTAAATTGATTAATCAATTTTTGTTTTGAAATTTTCAAACTGAAAATCAAATTATGATATAAAAAAATTAATTGGTTAAGCACTAATTAATCAAAAAACATGTAAATATATTTTTTATAAAAGTACATTTTATTATAAATTATATATAAATATAAAATATATTGATATATAATACTATACATACATACATACATACATACATACAGACATACATATATATATATATATATATATATATATATATATATATATATATATATATATATATATATATATAGGCGCACGGCTGAGTAACATGAGCTGCAAAAACTATAAATTATCATTAGATTACTAGCAAGGTGATATAATATTATTAATATTAATATTCAACACACATTAAGTAATAACAACTCAAAAACATACACAAAGAAAAAAAAAACTTAATAAAAATTTCAAATTCTAAACACATAAAACTCCTAAATTTACTAAAAATTTGAAATTCTAAACACACAAAAATACTAAGTTTACTAATAACACTAAATAACAAGTTCTAACACTTATCAATTATGAATTATCAAAACAAAACACAATTATTCAATCATCATCAAGCTCAGTATTGTCTTCATCATCATCAACAAATTGATTATGTCCAATCTCCTCTTCTTCTTCATATTCTTCCTCATCTCTAAGTACTAAAGGAGTGTTGGCTCTCATATGAGAAGATGATTTTGTCTTTCCTCTTTTTATTTGTTTAAGCCTAGCACTTAAAGTGGAAGCAGGTGAGGTGCTTTTACCTCTAATGGGATATGTTGCCTCCTCAACTCCACTATCTCTAGCAATTGCACCCCAAGTTAAATCTTTACCATCAAACACCAATTCATCTTCATCATCAAATTTTCCATCCACTTTACCCATCAACAATTCATTACTATCATCAATATAACTCAAAAAAATGGAGTCAATTTGGTCTCGTGCATCATATTGAGGCTTTAACGCTCAATTGTATTTCACAAATACCAAATCATTTAAGTATTGTTGAGCTAGCCTATTTCTTTTTTTTCTTTTTTTTGCTATGAATCTGCAACATATCACAAATTCATAGTAACTTGATAAGCAAGATATATAATAACAAATTGAACACCCTACTTCTAAAAGGAACATACTAACATAGTAAACATTAAATACAATTACTTACATGCTCAAACACGCTCCAATTACGTTCACAGCCAGAAGCACTACAAGTGAAGCTAAGCACTTTAATGACAAATTTTTGCAAATTTAAAGTTGATGATTTACGATAAGATAGATAGTTTCTTACCAGCAAGCATTTGCCTCCCCCACACGCTCCACAAATCTATCAAACAATTCAAAAATTTTCTCGAGTCTTTGAATATTCACAAGTATCAATAGACTCAAGAAAAACTGAATTTTTAGGAGAATTCTCTAAAAAATTTATGAGTGTCCTCTGATTTTTGTTTGTCTAATCGTCTGCCATTATAGAATAATCGGATTTAGCCCATTATTCTTTATAAGACTTCATCATGGTTCTCATGCTATCAATTTCTTTTTTCAAGAAAGGAATTCACGCCTCATAATAGCTAGATGGTTTCAAACCTACACCATATTGGTCTATAAACTCCACCATTACTTGAAAACTATGATAGTTAACAATATTAAAAGGAATAGCCGCATCATACATCCATCAGACTGTCTCTATAAGCTTTTTCCCGCATTTCCTTTTTGTATGCTTCATTTATTGTAGTTTGTTTCTTGTTCTTCAAGCATTTCCTACTTTAAATAATTTTTTATATATTAGAAGCAAAATATACATCCATTGGACCTTTTTGTGTTGGCCTCTTTTGCATATTCATGGATTTAGTATTACTACCCTTTGATTCTTTACTAGCTCCAATATCATCCAACTCTTGAGCATCATTACCATAAGTATTTACATCCACAAAATTTGAAATTGCAAGTATTTCAAGATTTGGATTCAGCAACTTTCTTTTCCATGTATTTTTGAATTTCTTAACGCACATGAGGCGAACATCTTGTGCAAGCCTTAGCATTTTGAAATCATCCAACAAGATGTTGTTTGGCATGATAAATACCCCTTTTTGTTACTTTTTCACATAAGTTATAAATCAAATTGTTGGAGTTATTTGGTGTTTCCATACAAACATACTTCCATCCTAGATCTTTTGATGGATTTGTTGAAGCACTAGAAGTCATACTAGCTTCCATAATGCATTAACAATGCTGAAATCAACATAAAGTAATTAATCAACACTAAAGAAACTAAATCAACACCAGATCAACACAAAATCAGCACTAAATCAATGCAATCAGCATATTAATAAGCACAAAATCAACATTAAAACTAGCATATCAAATTCAATATAACTAGCATATTAATAAGCACAAAATCAACAATTAAACAAACATAACCAACATATCAAAATTAATACAACCAACCAGTATATCAAAATCAACACTAAAACAACATAGTAATAAGTTAAAAAAATTCAGCATAAAAAAAAAAAAAGAAAATGGGTGGTAGGGAGAAAACAATTGTACTTTTAAAAAAGGAAAAGAAAAATTAAAGAGGAAGAGAAAAAGAAAAAGAAAAGATTGACAATAAAAAATAATAAGGAAGATAAAAGGAAGGAGTAACTAGTTTATAAAAGGAGAAGAAAAAACTGAAGAGGAAAAGAAAAACAAAAATAAAGAAGACGAAAGATAAAAAGAAAAAAAATAAGAAAGAGAAGCAACCAATTATGTTTTATAAAAGGATAAGGCACGTCTTTAGGGCTTCTCATTTGAGGCTCAAGGCGCACCAAAACGTGTACCTTTGTGGCAACGCCCGTTTTTGACTTTTATGATGCAAAGATTGATTTTTTATGCCTCAGACACACCTTTAATAATTATATATATATATATATATTCTCTAATTATAATGATTTGAAGTTATGAAGTGATAAGCAATAACAAAGATATAGAACTAATATTGATTGGCTGAAGTGGTAAAGAGTTGATTTGCCTTGAGTAAAATTTTAAATTCAAATCTTATAAATAAAAAAATTAATATCAAAAGATTTTTTTAATTTAATTTAGGATCTGACTCAGTTAGCAAAAGCATTGGTCAAGACTAAAATTACTTTTAAATGCTGACCATTAGAAAAAAAAGAACAACATGCAGTTCATATATATATATATATATATAAAAACTATACTGATACTTACGATATACATTGAATCAACGAAATGACTGCATGCATGAAACACAACAAGTAATTAAAAAAAATATATACTATATGGAAGCAGAAGAGGATCCATCATATCAGTGAGTCAAGCTACCTAGGCTCAGCTAGCGTAAGGTACCATCTAGCCTGAAATTGCGTAGGCTAGCTCGCATTCCGTGCCTAGTTGCCAAGTAGCAAGCGAGCTATCGATGCTCTTTAAAATATTTTCACTACAGTGCGCACGGATTATAATCCTCACATCTTAAAATAATTTTTACTTTTTATTTTAAAATAAATAATTCAAAATTAATTTTACTATATAATTATTTATTTTTAAAAAATTTATATATAATTTTTTAAATAAAATCTGAATCATTTATTTAAAATAAATGATAAAAGTTATTTTAATATAATAGATCATATTAATCAAATATGAAAAAATCTTGATCTAGATCATATTAATCAAATATAAAAGAATCTTGATCTAAACACGTGTACTTACCAATCGGACAATGAAATCAATTGGGCTCATCACTAATGCAGTGTGAAAGGGAAAAAAATAAGAAATAAAGTAAAATAAGGGTGAAAAATAAAAAAAAAAATTTTACTTTATTTGGAAAAGCAAGAAAAATAAGAAGGGAAGAAAAATAAAGTTTATTTTTTTCCATTTATTTTCTCTTCAAAATAGAGAAAAATATGAGAGATTGATGAATTTTTATAAAATTACAGTTCTCTCCTTAAATATAAAATCAACATCAAAGTGAAGTTATTTTATTTTTAAGATTTAAAATAAACATAAAGTGAATTAAATTATAAAATTAGTTCAATAATTTTATCTAAAATTTTTAATTGAAATTAATTCTCTCAAAATCTTATGATTTTTTACTTAATATTTTTTTAGTTTCACATTTACCAATTAACGTTTGGTGATTGAATATTAAAATATTAAAAAATAATATTTGATAAATATTAGCATTTAATGTTTAATTTAAAAACCAATGTTTAATTTTTAAAAATATAACTGAATGTATAAATCTGTTTTTTTAACATTTGATATATAAAAAACTAATGTTAGATTTTTTTTAGTATTAATATTATATTTTGCGTTATATCAATTGCTATTTCATATAAAATCAATTAAAATGTAAAATAATTATCTTTTTTTTTTTTATCATTATACAATACAATTGTATATCCAATTGTTTTATTGAATAAAAGGTAAAATAAAAAATATATAAAATAATATTTTTTCATCCATATTTTGCTTTCCGAACAAAGAATCCCTTTTATCCAAACATGAAAAAAGAAAATAAGAAAAGAAAAATAAAATTTATTTTCTTTCCTCTCTGTATAATTTCCCAAAAATAGTGTAAATATTTATCCTTAGAGCAGGTAGTTAGAATTATTGTTAATTTTCTTTACGATGGTGGAAAACATTTTTAGCCATTCTTTATTTTTTAAAAATAATTCTTCTTTGTTGCTGTTTTGAAGTTTTGGCCACTATATTTTATTAACAATAAGTCTATTTTTCTCTTTGTTTTTATTTTCTTTAATAAAATGAATATTTTATCTGTTTATTTATTTTATTTATTTTTTAGAGTTTTTTTAAATTTATTATTTTATCTCTATTTAGTGAAAGTTTTTGTCCATTATGTTAAGATTCAACTTACATTATTTATAAAATTAATTCATTTTTTAATTTAAATATTAAGCATATCAATTTCATTTAATTATTTAGATGGTTTATTCAAATAATATATGTAATGAAAATTATCGATAATCTTATTGCTCAAATATAAATTTTCTCTTTTTAGCACAATGCATACGTATACCTACCACCTGGAGGATGGAAAAGAAAATTCACAGCTCCGTGTACATATTTTGATCAATAAGCGCATTAATATTTGTATATAGGCTTATAATTTTGGGAAGACGCAAAATCAAATCAAATCAGAATAATGAAAACGTGAGGAAATATTACCCAACAACATTTTATTTATAAAAAAAGGCCCTACAACCATTAATAACCCTTTGGCATTACACATGTCGGTATGTTACAAATCTTTGTTTCCTGATACCAACTTCAAGTCTGTGGTCGGTTTATGCTTTGGATATTCAAAGTATAAGAAAATTTTATCACTATATATATATATTGCTTCTTCCAGTTAGGGAAGGATGGCTTTGGAGGGTAGTACTTCTGTAGTTTTCAATTTTTTTTTTATTATTTTTCTTCCTACAACTTCAATATTGAGGAAAAAAATTGTCTGAGGCTTGGCCAATCCCTGACCATCCTTTTTCTATTTTACCTATATAATTTTTCCTCTTAGTACTAAAAAATAAAAGTGTGGATCAGGCCCCCCCCCCCCCCCCAAAAGAATATAAACTAGTGGAACGTGTCGATAAAGTAGAAACGCTGGGTTGGTACGTCTGTACTAAGGTTTTTAAAATCAAATCCGTTAGTTTGATTGATCAAATGGTTTAATAATATATAAAATTTAAAAAATATTATGAAAATAAATTTAAAATTTAAAATAAAAACATATAAATATATTTATAATAATTAAAAATATAAAAATAATATTAAAAATCAGTTCGAACTCAATTAAATCAATTTTTAATTTTACTAATATGATCAATCATTCTAATCTAATTTTAAAAATATTGATCTAAACTAGAAAGGACTTTAGTACATGCAAGGAGAGAAGTATTGGATTGAGTGGTAAGAGAAGATAATAAAGAACATTTTACATCAATCGCTGGCTGCTTCTGCCTCATCTTATAATAAGTCAAGCAGAGGTGAATACAACAGTGTTTTAAGTGTTTTCTTTTCATTCAGCAAGATTCTGCAGATCCCATCTTCTCCCATTTCCTCAATCATCACATCCATGTGAACACATTGTTTATGACATTATTATTCATGTTCGTAAACTTATCCACTAATTAACATTTTTTCATCTACAAACCAAACTTTTTGTTTTAGTATCATCTATATAATCTCGTTTTGTTTATTAGAAATAACAAAATTTATTAATTAAAACATAATATTTATGACAAAATTATTAAGGGTTCATTAAATAAATATTCATTTGAAATAAATGTAGATTTGAATTCAGTATCATATTTATTTATTTATTTTTAAGCTTGAAACACAAATTCAAATTGATAAACATTTGAGACGCATACATATTCAAACATATTCTAAGGTAAGGGTATACTATATACCCTTTTGGTCATCTTTAAATTGATATAAAAGATCATAGTAAGTAATGCAATATTGAAAATTAATTTGAATGTTGGCAGTGCCTAATTAATTTTTACACCTTGCAAGGTGCAATGCACCCATATGAGGAGTACGATAGCAAGGAATAAACATGGCATTTGCTTTATTCCAGTACTATTACATTGTATACCAACTGTATTATTTGACATGCTAGCATGCGTCATCTCAGCTTCTTATGATTTAAACAAATTTTAAATTAATTATTTTCAAATAAGATAATTTTAAATATTTTTTCTGATTAAATTTCTTGTTATTTTAAGTTTTAAAATACAAAAAATATTATTTTTATTTTAAATATTTAATAATTTGAGTAGGTACATATATTGAATCAAATTTAAATTGATTTAGATCAATCCATAAATTCAATTTAACTTGAAAATTATCATTTTAATTTTTTTTTTGTATCAAATTGAAGCAAATTCAAATAATTTTTTTTTTTGTCAATGAAGTTAGATGGAATTAGAAACTAACAGCTACATTAATGAGATATAAAGGCATCGACCACATTAAAGACTACATGGAGAAACCCTCATCTATACGAATGCATGCAAGGCTAGTTCAATTGCTAGACATCTTGGTTTCCTTTTATCCACTGGGAAAAATACCCGATTCTTTCTACAAATGTGATTTAGATTAGTAATTTTAGGTAAATGATCTTCGCAAACTATAAGAAATTGCATATATATATGCAGACAGTCGAATGTTGCTTTGTTGACTCCATAATCGAACCATTACGTCCGTCTCGAATGTACATTAATTTAACTCCATATGACGTCTCCTATACGTAAATTTATCAATTTACCACAATTTCACATATATGTTAAAAATTTTTGTCGTATATTAGACAATAATATCGTATAATTTTAAAATACTTAAATAATGATATTATATATATATATATATAATTATTTATTATTTTAGATATTTTTAACTTATTAATACAATTATATAAAATATAATGATAAGAATTATTATAAATAATTATTAAATTATATACAAATTTTAAAAATTAATAAATTATATAAGAAAAATAACTTGCTCATTTTAAAAAATAGTCATTTTTAGAATTTTGACTAACTTATAGAAATAAAAAATAAATTATATAAACACATATATTTATTATCACTAATTATCTTTGACTATTAATGTCAATTTTCAATTGTTGTCGGCCGATAATGGTAGCCAATGATGTATGAGATTTATAAAAATTTTTACTTTAATAAATTTTGTATGTTAAATAATAAATATTATAAATATAAAATATTTGTAGTCTAAATTTTACTATAATTTTATAAATTAAAAGACAATTAATATTTCTATAATGTATGCTAAATGCTAAAAATATATATTGCAAAAAATATTTTTATAAAATAAACGTAATCAATATCTAGTTAAGTTCCAACAAATGAATGCATTTTTAATGGCATTTTGCGTTTACAATGCTACATAAGATGAACAGGATTAATTGTTACT